>CAUYPK010019237.1:0-80272 GCA_963574355.1 Loris lydekkerianus
GTTTAATGATGGGTGTGTGCAGTATTGTCCGTGGTGAGTGTGTATCTTTGTGTGCATTTTTGGGGTGTATCCAAACTAGCTGAGGAGGTGTGCAAAAAAGACCTTATCCTTGAAGTCCCTTGCCCAGCCTGCAATGGGATCACTTGTTCTTTTCTTGCTTATACGTTTGAGTTCTCTGTGGATTCTGGTTATTAAACCTTTGTCGGAGACATAACCTGCAAATATCTTCTCCCATTCTGAAGGCTGTCTGCTTGCTTTACTTACTGTGTTCTTGGCTGTGCAGGGAACATATTCTTCTTAGTAAAGTATCTCAAGAATGGAAGAAAAAGTATCCAATGTACTCAGCCCTACTATGAAACTAATTTATGGCTTTCATAGGAAAGCTATAATTCAGTTATAACCTAAGAATATGGGGGAGAGGGAGGGGAGGGAAGGGGATGAGCAGAGGGAGGGTGATTGGTGGGATTACACCTGCGGTGCATCTTACAAGGGTACATGTGAAACGTAGTAAATGTAGAATATAAATGTCTTAACACAATAACTAAGAAAATGCCAGAAAGGCTGTGTTAACCAGTGTGATGAAAATGTGTCAAACTGTTTATAAATCCAGTGTATGGTGCCCCATGATCGCATTAATGTACACAGCTAAGATATAATATTAATAAAAAAAAAGAAAATGAAGACCTTATCCTAACTCTTTTAAAACCACTAGTCCCGAGAATGGGTCCTGATTTATGGGCAGAATATATACCCTAAATTTGGGTTAGGTTTTTAAATTAATTTTTATTATAAAAGAAGCACATCCTGATTGCAAATCCTTTTTAATATCTGGAGGAGCATAACATAAAAAGTTGTCTGTTACCCTTTCTCAGAGTCCAGTGTTTCCTAGTAGAAGTCTCTGCTGAGAGTTTAGGGTATATACATCCGTATTTATTGTGTAAGCATATACATGCTTATTCATATTTTTTTGAATAAAGTAAATCACATTATTTGTACCAGTTTTCATCCTGTTTTATTTTCTTAATAATCTTTGACTTGAATTTGGATGAAATTCCCATCAGATCTCAAATTAAGAGAAGGGATGAGCTTTTGGTGAAGTTGAAAACTGGGGGAAATGGTTAATTTTGATGCTGGGAAGGGAAAGCAGAAAATCACAACCCAAACTATGAACTATGAAAATAGAGGAGAAGATAGGCCAGTGAAGCAACACAGAGTCTGAGTGGGGCAAGCAGGGGGTGACGGACATGTAGGCGAGTGAAGGATGGGTAGCCTTTGGTGGGGGTTGATAACAAAGAAAATAATGATGTATCAGTTGTTTCCCAAGGATGGCTTCCAGGGAACCACACGTCCTAGTTTTCACACTCTTGTGTAATCCTTTTCAAGTAAATCTGAGCTGACCTGGCACTCATGATAAGCTAGACAATGCAGAGGAAGTAATGCAATCCTTGTTCCAGTCCCAGCCTTTTAAAAGACTATAGCTTTTGCTTCTTACTTCTTGAAATTCCCACTTTTGAGGGCTTGAGCCACTCTGTAAGAAGTCCAGCTCCTTGTTGGGAGAGACTATTTTGAAAAGAATAGCTCTGATAGCATAAAAGACGTTGAGAGGCACCTCAGGGATCCAGTCTTGAGATGACTCCAGCTCTAGCCACCTTGACTATAACTACTGGAAAGACTCTAAGTGAGTGTAACAACCACCCAGCTGAGCCCAGTCAACCAACAAATTGGGAAATAATAAAATGTTGTTGATTTAAAGTCTTTCATTTTGAGGGAGAACCATAGAGAGCTAAATATGTGGGCATATTTCTTTTTCAGAAATGTTTACAACAGGCCTAATAAATTCTCAGGAAATAAAGACATTTGTGGAGCTGGCTACTCCAAACTAAGGCTTTGCACCTGGGTCTTCAAAATGTTCCATGATCAACATGTTACATTTTTAGCTGAATTTGATTTTGAATTCCTTTGAGATAATAGGAAGAGGAATCCTACAGTTTTGTTGCTATTACTGTTATCATAAAACTCCAGACAGTGTCTATTCTAAAAAGATCTACATCTTTTTACATGACAGGATAAGCTATAGGGAAGCATTTTTCAACCTTTTTTTATCTCATGGAATACTTGAACTTACAGTTAAACTTTCACAGCACCCTTAAATTATGTTGTTAAAAAAAAATAGTTTAAAAAATGAATATGCTTACTGTGTTTTAAACTTCTTTTGAAAATAATTAATGATCTTTAAAATCTTTTTCACAACACTCTTAAGATCCACTCATGACACACTGATTGAAAATCACTGCTATAAGGAAACAAATGAGTGTTGAATTCAAGACTATTTATTATCAAAAATTGAAAAAGGTGAAAGAAGAAAAGTATCAAGACCGTCTAGCATGAAGCATACAGTTGTCTGTAAGGAGATTATCTTTTAAGCTCCTTGGGAGCTAATTAGTTAATTCTTGGAAAGGATTATATGTGTATTCTTTATTAATTGACATTTTTCTTTAACAAGGAGCATAAGGACAAGGGAAAAATTGTCGTTATCAGAGAGTAATGGGTTTTCTTTTGAGAAGCTCATGTGTTTAATGAGGACAGCATCTTTGATCCTGTAGCATTCCAAAGGTATTTAGAAACTTTATGGGCCTTGAAATGGAGCCACCTCTGGCACGAAACCCAGGAACACCTCTCGCCATTTGAGGACAGGATGTGCAGATGCCAACTGAAACTACCCAGAGCACATAATTACCAGTTGGAATTATCAATTACCAACTGGAATGGGTCCAGGCCCCAGGCTCAATTCTGTGACAAACATCAAGTGCTATTTAAAGACCACACATGGTTTGACACCTTTGCTTTGGCCTCACTGCCATCTGGGACACCCGAGAGCAGGGGTATATATTAAATAGATTAAGTCTTCCCTGGTGGCCAATGTTGAGTTCTGACTCATAAAAGACAGCCCTGAGAATCAGAAGCATGAACCACTTTCGACCCTGATGACCACCTGGCCTGGGGTTTGAGCAGCAAGCTTTGAAGAACAGAGGACTCTGAAAGTTCTCATGTGGTCTCTTCTATCTATTCCAAGCCAAGAAGCCACAATATAAACCAGCCAGGTGCCTGGAGTTCTCTAGTCAAAATATGCAGAAATGCAGGGGTGCTGAGAGTAGTGAAGTGACTTGAGAAAGAGTCCAAACATGACCTAGTGCACATGCAGACCTCGCCTGCCATGGCTACCACATGAACGTGCTTCTGAGTGTGATCAGGGAGGCCTGTGAGTCAGGGATCTATGTGTGAGTTCAGATAAGGGTTGTGCATGTGTGGTTTTGAGTTTGTTTGCTTTTTTTTCGTTTTATTTATTTATTTAACAAATAGCTATTTCCAGACAGCAGCATAAGGCAGAGAAAAATACAGTTTAGTTCTCTAAAGCTTAGAGTCAAATCATGATCAAGAGAAGGTCGCAGGCAATTCCAGTTCAGTGTGATAAAAGTATAAAGCAGTTAGTTGCAAGTGAGTGCTCTAACATGAATGCCTCTGTTCATCTGAGTGCCTGTGAGAATGCATAACAATGTGTCATGGTGCATTTGGAAAATAACAGTGTATCAAGAGGCTGTAGCAAGTGTTGAAATGCTTCATGGTAAAGCTAGGGTCATAAAGGGACTGTGGCTTGGCAGGTGGGAGGTGGATGCCTGAACAAGATTCTTAAACCCCAAATTGCTCTATCCCCCTCTATCTCCATGGCTACTTTCATGTGGACTGTGGGTTTCATGTCAGAATACAGGAAAGGGCACATCTGTTATTGGGAGTCAGATTGTGGTGCATGAGGCATCCCGTGTTGTGTCTGCAGTTTTTTGGTTTTGTTTTCAAATGATTTTCTGAGTTTCAAGATAATTCTAAATTCTCTGAGAATATGAGCTTCTGCAGTCAGTTTTCCTGCTGGGTTATATGCCTCATTTTGATTTGGGTTCTGAACATCATGTGGGAAAAAAGGAAAGAGAAAAGAAAGGAAGAAAAACTCCCATTTCTTTCCTGCCAACTGCTCTCAGGTACTAAACTGAGCAATTATGCATGTGTAGTCTTCTAAACCCTAAAATCTTCCCCAGGAAGTTTTTAAGATGTCCATTTACAGTTGGAGAAACTGAGGCTCAGGTGGAGTAACTCGTGTCCAGTACATTTTAATTTCCAGCTTCCTTTTTCTCTTCCCCACACACTAGGCCCTTGTCACCTGGATTCTTCTCACGATCTCCAAAGTTCACAGCCTTTCTCAGCTGGAGCGTCTTTTGTGAACCACAGAACACAAAACATGATGTCAGTGACTATTTTCCCAACTCTTCTCATGACGGGACGTAGCTAGAACCATTCTCCATGCAGAAGAGAGAAGTTTGTTAAAAACTGAGAACCATTCTAGAATCCTAGATGCAGAGAAGTTTGCTCAACACAAACAACAGATGCCTTGAGATAGTATTGTCTTGCAAAACCCCAACTCTTCCAGAGGCTTCTAGGATGAGGTTCCAGAAGCATTGCTTGATTCCAGCCCATCCCTTTCTAAAAAAAAAATCTTTGCATTTTCACCGGCTTCTCTTTGATATTTTCTTCTTCTCTCTGGGTTTTCTACTAATGCCCTGCCTCAGAGACATCCCCCTAAAGCAGACCTCACAGTTACCATTAGTCCCTGCATTCCGCTTACTTTCTTCTCAATAATTATCAGAAATAACATTTAAAGTGAATATTTGTCCTGAATTTCACAAGGGGCAGGTAATTTCTGTCTCGTTCCCTGCTGGATCACCAGCATTTAAACCATGTTCTCAATAAATTTGGGTGGTGGTGATGATCAATTAATAGTAGGATTCATTGAGTTCTGGTAATAACTTTGCACAAGTACAATAAAATACTAATTTATAATCCCCCTACCCACATGCATGCATACACAGATATCCCCAGAAATGTTCGTTTCTTGATTTTTCTTTCCTTTTCATCCCCTTTCTCAACTTAGCACATCCAGAAACTGCACTTCCCGACAGGCAGGTTGATAAAATATTCAGCCTAGTTTATTGCTGCCTGCTAAGATCATATTAGCCTGGAGGCCTACACACAGTCTTTCGGGAAGAGCGGCTATCTCCCAGTTGAATGGCAGGAAGCCCACCTCTCAGGGCAGGGAATGATGGAGGAGGAAGGACGGAAAAGGAAACAGGCCCCACGTAGGCCACTGAAAGAATGATGGGCACACCGTCCATGTAGCGATGACAGCTGCTTGGCTGAGAGTTGATCAGGTCAGTCCATGTCTTGGGGAGTAGTTGCAGATGTGGCCATTTAGGGCAGATCAGATGAGCAATTAAGGAAGGAACAGGCTGCAGGGATGGAGTGGATTTCCAAGGCAGTGGGCCTGCCTAGACGTGAGCTACCACGCGGCACTGAGGCACACACGTGTGGCCGCCCTGTGGAATGAGAGAGTGTCCCCGTGGACCTGTCATCGTGTGGCAGTTTGGTCTCATTTTTATTTGTAAGATTTGGGGTTTGCTCTGTTGTCAGTAGTGCTAAAATAAACATTAACTGCAACACTTTGGCAGGCCTAGAAAAAGTTAGCACGTCTGTAGAATATACATATTTATTCACAAACAATGCATTTCTGTTTGTGTTGCCTCTTCTAATCAAGGTATCATGATATCATAACAAAGGCCAATGTAATGACAGTAGTTTATGGGGTAAGATTGCCAGAGTTAGCAAAATAAAAACACAGGACACCAATTAAGTACAAGAAATATGTCCTAAATACTTCATGGGGCATCCTGATGCTAAACATTATTTCCTTTTGTACCTGAAATTCAGACTGAACTTGGGATCCTCTCTTTATGTAGAAACCTTACTTATGGGTGTATTAGTTTCTAAAGAGTGCTGTAAGAAATGACCAGAAACTGGGTAGCTTAATACAACCACTCAGAATAAATGTACCCTGTCATAAACCAGTTGTCATAGTTCTGAAGGCCACAAGTCTGAAATCAAAGTGTCAACAGGGTCATGCCCACTCTGAGACTCTGGGTAGTATACTTCCATGCCACTTGTCAGCTCCTGGTGGTAGCCAGTGATCTTTGATATTTCTTAGTTTGCACCTGACTTGCTCCAATCCCTGTCTCTGTTGTTACATGATGTCCTCCCCGTGTGTCCCTGTCTCTGTTTCTCTTCTGCACTTCTTTTAAGGACACCAATCAGATGGGATTAAGGAAACTGCCCTACCCTGGTGTGACCTCATCTTGATTAATTAGAGCTGCAAGAATCCTATTTTTAAATAAGGTCACGTTCTGAGGTGTTAGGAATTAAGACTTCAATGTATCTTTGTAAGGGACACAATTCATCTTATTTTGACTCAGAATAACCTGATATCTAAAATGAAAATATTTATATAGAGCACTCCTGTCCCCTAAGGGAGTCACAGCCACATGAAGCAATGGAGCCCTGGAAAGGTAGTGAGCTGAAAGGCAGATGGTGTCAGTGTAGAACACGCATCCAATTTTGAAGGCTTCATCAGAAGAAAAATGGTTAAAAGAGCTCACTAATAATTCTTTAATATTGTTTACGTGTGGAAATGATGGTATTTGAATGTGTCGGGTTAAAGAAAATAGATTGCCAAAATTAATTCCACCTGTTTCTTTTCACATTTTAAATTTCATGCTAAATATTTTTATTTCATTATTTTTATTATTTTATTTCATACATTAAAAATTATATAGGTGCTTGCTTCAGCAGCACATATACTAAAATTGGAACGATACAGAGAAGATTAGCATGCCCCCTGCACACGATGACACGCAAATTTGTTAAGTGTTCCATATTATAAGGCAGCACCTGTGGCTCAGTGAGTAGGGAGCTGGCCCATATACTGAGGGTGGCGGGTTCAAAGCTGGCCCCTGCCAAACTGCAACAAAAAAAATAGCCGGTATAGCACCTATAGTCCCAGCTACTCAGGAGACTGAGGCATGAGAATCACCTAAGCCCAAGAGCTAGAGGTTGCTGTGAGCTGTGATGCCACAGCACTCTACCAAGGATGACATACTGAGACTCTGTCTCTCAAAAAAAAAAAAAAAAAATATATATATATATATTTATATATATATATATATATATTTATATATATATAATGTACATGGCCTGGGCTGGCTTAGATCGTTGAGCCTCAGACTTTTTGTTCGATTGGTTAAAAAAATAAATTGTTTGTTCAGATATGAAGTACTTCATTTAAGCATGACACAGGATATCCTTAGTAAAAACTACTTTTGTTTAATCACTCATGTATTCAAAAGATACTCACTGAGTATATCCTAGGCGCCAGGTACTCCTTTGAGAACTGGGGTTTGAATGGTGATCAACAATTTGTTAGTTCATTCATGGGTTGATGGGCACTTTTGTGGTATATGTACACTGTGGAATACAATGCAGCCATAAAAAAGATGGACACAAGACACAATTGCGAGAGGGACTTTACGTAAAAAATGAAATCAGTGTAACTTGTTTTATTGTACCCTCAATGAATCCCCAACAATCAAAAAAAAAAAGTGATTAACAACATCAACAAAAAAAAAAAGATGGAGACTTCATCTTTTATGTTTACCTGGATGGAGCTGGAACATATTCTTCTTAGTAAAGTATCTCAAGCATGGGAGAAAAAAGCATCCAATGTACTCAATACTACTATGAAATCAATATATAACCACCTACACACTCATATGAATGGAAAAACATAACTGTAGTCCAGAAAGTAGAAGGGAAGAGGAGAGAGAGGGAAGGGGAGGGGAGATATGGGAAGAGGGAGGGTGTTTGGGGGGATCTCACCTAATGTGCATGAGGCAATGGTACATTTCAAAACCATTTAGAAATGAGTATAATTGTGATGGATGTGTTACTTAGCTCCATGTAAGCATTTCACATTGTATGTTGAAGCAGTACCCTTAACCCCATAAATGCGTCAATGTACAAGGTTATGATTTAATAAAAATAAATAAATAATAAATAAATAAATGGTGATGAACAGAGATGATATATCTTTCTCCCAGGTCTCAAAATGCAAAGTACTGGCCATCTCAACCTATTACAATCTGCCCAGCAGAGTAGTATCTATTTCCTCAGATTCTCTAGTTAGTAAGCTCAATCAATCCTTTAAATGGAGAGAAAATGAATACAATCAGGTTTAATCTTATTATGGTGTTGATACATTTTCAGTCTTTAACTTCGATATGTAAAGCAAACAACACAGTGAGCAGAAGGGAAGTTGGAAACACAAAAATTATGTAGAATGATCAATGATGGATATGTCATCAAAAATTATGTAAAATCATTAATTATGCATATTTCATTGAGATAGCAAAAGGCATAAGAATCTTTGAACCCTGAACAACTGCCCCGATATTAACATGCATTAATTTGAATCTCTAAAAAATTATTTGTATATTGAAAAGATTACAATGTCCTAAAGCATGATGGACATTTATTTTGAATATAAAGTTATAATTTTGAATTTATATTTAGGTAAAAAATATAATTGGGCTAAGTAAAAAATGTAAGAAATGACTACATTTAAATATTTAACTATTAAAATAATGTAAGACCATCAGAAATTATTTTAAGAAAAATATCACCACCCACTGTCCTACAATACTAATAGATGTCTACTTTATTTTTATAAATTGCTTCCCAAGTATGTCCATAAATGTATATTGACATAATGTAATTAGAGCAAAGTATTATTATGTGTTTTTTATTTATATATCTTTTATTCCTCTGTCTTCATAGTAGTAATAAATATTCCGTCTCTGCTGATTCATCTGTTCCCCCAGGGAATTACATGAGAATCCTGCCTCCCTCCCTTGGTCTGTGGTGCTCTCTCTTCTTTTAAACACTGATCAGAGTCGCATTTTTACTGTTTTGCATCTGATTCTCTGATTACTATCTGTTTCTTCTCTGAAATGGAAGCTGTTTAATGTGTGGGTTTTCTCACTAATATATCCTTAGCCCATGGTAAGTGCTTATTAACCATTTCTTAAATACAAGGTGTATAATAGCTACATAATATCTCATCATGTTGATGTTGAAGTATTTTCAGTTATCATATCACTATGGTTATACATTAATTTTCCTCAGATATGTTTCTTAAATGAGACCTTTCTCATCTCTTAAATGATTTCTTAAATCAACACCTTTATACCTCTAACCTTTAAAAATTTTGTTTACTTAGAATGGAAATGACCCGGTGAACGTTTATGAAAATCTTTATGACCCTTGACATTTCTGACCCTCAGATAGCTCAGAAGTGCCATTTGTATAAACCATGTGTGACCATTGAATGATAAAACTATTTGAACTGTTTCTGATTTGAAAATAAATATATGCATGGCATAATTACCTTAATATTAAAAATTATAAGGAGGAAACTCCAAACATCCACAAGCACACTACTCAAAGTTGATCACCATTTTTATTCCTTTTGTGTGTGTGTGTGTGTGTGTATGTGTGTGTGTGTGTATCTAGAGACAGATGACAATTAGGTCATTGCTGAACTCTAGAATTTGTACGGCTTAAAACTCTGTTCTCTTTCCTAATTGCTATTATATAATACTTCTCAAATCTTCTGACCGCTTAGTTTTTATGGTTACATATAACTTCACTGTATAAATGAAATGAGTAATGAGTCCTATTTTAACAGTGTCCTACGATCAGATTTAAAGATGGTGTTCAGTTCTTTCCTATTATACACATATAGTGAGCATTTTTTTTTTTTTTTTTTTGTATATACAGTTAATTCCCATTATTTGCAGCGGTTATATTCTTTCAAGTTGCTGTGAGCCCTGAGCTAGAGAAGACTGAATCACTGTTCCTAAGGGAAGTACAGGGTTAGGTTCCTGCAAGCCTATGGTCACAATATTTTCATCAACTGATCAGTACATAACTTGGTTTTATGTGTTTCTTGTTAGACACCTTATTAAATCTATATTGTTGATGCACTGACATTGCAGTCACGACCAACATCACTATCCTTCTTGCCTAAATGAAGAAAGACACATCTCAGGCTTCCTGCTCTGAGAAGCACCCCAGAGCGCTTCAGTACTGTGCTTGAGGGGCATTTTAAATAGTAAAATCACCAACAAAACATGAAAATTAAAAAAAAAGTGACACTATATTGAGTGTGAAAGAACATTGTTTATAACATGAGAGCAGAAACAGGAGGGCAAAGCATTGCCTTGTTCTACCTCTGCAAGGAAGGTGCGCCTGGGGTGACACAACCTTTTGCTGTTCTGTGTGTTAACAAAACGATCATGAGAACACGCCCAGTATTGATTTAGGAGTCACTAATAAATTTTAGCTAATAGGCAAATTTTCAAATACTGAATACATGACTATGAGGATCCAGACTGTATACCACTTATGCCCTTGGCATAAAACATTAATGAAGTGAAGTCTAACCTTTGTCTTCTGTTGTGAGTGATTATACATTGGTTTCACAGTAGTACTGAATACAGGTTAATCTTAAGACTTAGCTCAAAGGGTTGGTGCAAGAAATTAATTGAGGGGATGCAGGTAAATTGTGAGACAGCATCCCTTGTCAGATTCATAGAGTAAAACAGGGTTTTTGGGGGGTGGTTCTCCTTGAGGCTGAATGTATGCCCACCACTCAAGAAGCCCCAGGGTATCTGTAATTACAATGAAATTTCAGAATCCATGGGGCTTTCAATAACCTGAGAAAGAACAAGAATCCATAGTTACTATCTAAAAAATCAAAAGTTACCAAAAGGTCCATGTTCTAGTTCAAAGTCAATCTCATTATCAGTTGGCTTCAACTTTGAGGTCTTAGATTTTAGCTCAGATCACAGAGTGGTCTGTTCGATTTTGTTCATGGCCAGGTGTTACCTAAAATATCAGCTAAAATTCGCTGTTAGAATTCAGTGGAAAGATCGTAGAATTATGAGTTGTGGTGACCTAAGTATGAATGCTTAGGTTTTTTTTCCCACTCTCTGTGTGACTTTTAGGCCAATCCCACCTGAGTCTCGGTTTTCCCATGTGGAAAAATGAGAAATATGATACATAACTTATATTTTTGTTATGGATACTTGTCAAGTTATTTTGGAAGTATCTAGCCTGCTGGCTAACACCTTGTAGGTGCTATAGACCTGCATCTATCGTGAGATTGTCCGTGTGTTCTTAAAAGTTACTCTTAATTTGGTTCATGTAACTATTTCACCGGTTTTCCTGTGTATCCGTTCTCCTCTTTTTCAATCTTTTCCTCCTGACAAGGACAAAAAAATGGAACTAACTGTATCACAGGACAAAATCTTTAAATCTGAACCTGCAGCAAAACCTCAATATCTCAGTATGTGCGAAGAGGCCTTGACCTTCACTTCCTTGAAATCTATTTCAAAACTCCAGCGGGATGTGAGGCTCTGATGGAGTGAGGAGGAAGCATCCCATGGAAATGTTATAAAATGATGATTGTTCTGAAACCAAACAGTAATTTAACAAAAAGGAAAACATATTTTTATCCCCCTTTTTCTCAAAACTAAGGAATCTGTTTAACATAATTGTTTACAAGAGTCTTCCTCAATGCTTACAACTTCATATTCAATCTTAAATACTCTGTTTACCACTAGATTTAATTTTTGTTCCTTAAAGAGAGAAGCCTTTTAGTTCCTTAATTTAGTTCCTGAAAGAGAGAAGCCTTTTATTAGTTAATAATTTCAGGTTTGAGTTATATAAATCTGAATATGATTTTCAAATAATATGTGTGTCTGTACACTTACATACATGTGTACATAGATACGTGTGTGCACGTACATGCTCCAACCCAGTGAGATATGAAGATCTGTTTGAGTGATATTTAACTAGTTACTGTGGCTGTCAGAGCTACTTGATAATGAAGTGGTGACTTCATTATTTATGCAGTTCTTCTTTTTTCTTGAAAAGAGTGGGAGAATTGCATGAATGTCAGGGTCTTGGTACAGGAGGGTTAAGTGAGATGGTGCTATGCGGAGAGCTGGGGGAAGAGCTTATGGACTTCTCTGTATTATTTCGACAACTATATGTGGATTTATAATTTTTGCAAAATAAAATAGTTTTAAAAATAGGGAGGGAGGAGAAATGGAGGAGGAGGGGAAAGAGAGACATATAGAGACAGGGGAGAGAGAATAGAAAGAGGAGAGAAAGAGAGAATGAATAAGAAAGAGGATAAGAGAGAGACGGAGCGGCTGAGAGATGGCTACCTGTGACACGCCTTCCCACCACTTTACCTGGTTCCAATCTTCTCAACCTTCAGACTTGAGCTGACATGTCCCTTCCTCACAGCCATTCTCCAAGGTCCTTCTGACCTTCCCACCTGCCTGTAGAATGACTTCACGATCCCCTCTACTCACTGCCTCCTCAGGACCCCACCATTAGTAAATGTGGCTTGATTTGTCCCACAAGGAGGGAGGCTCCTGGGGCAGGGGCTGCACCCCTCCATTCCCCTTCCATCCCCTGGGTTTGAGGCAGTACTCAGCACATGAGGACAGTTTAGGAAAGATTTAATAAAAATGCCAACCACTTTGTTGCTTTACATACTGTGAAAATGGAATTCACGTTCTTTGAAAATGTTTAGAAAACTACCCTATCACATGGGTCATTTAAGATTTGCTTTTTTGTTGACTAAGAATTTTGACAGTAGTGGCTGCTCCTGTCTTTAATTGAAGTCAAACTCTCAAGCAGGCACGGCATCCCACCCGAACCCATTCACTTCGCCCCACATGTCCCTTCCTCCACACCACTGCCATGTCCCCACACGCACCCAATTCAACCTACTTGCACGAGCCTTGATTTTCTTTCAGCTCAGCTGCCTGGCATGTTCTTACCCCACACCTGTTCGCCATCTGAACAACCCTCATTGGCCTTTTTATGCCCTCTGAAGGCTCCCCGGGTTCTCATGCCTTCCTCTTTTAGGATTCCGTAACACCCCGGACTTCTCAACTTCTCAGTGATAATATTGATAGCAGGTGCAATTTCAATTATTATGTCTTCTTCCTTCCTTCTTTCTTTCTTTCTTATTTTTCTTTTAGACACAGGGTCTCAGGCTGGCTTTGAACTCCTTCCTAGGCTTCAGTGATTGTCCTACCTCTGCCTCTTGAATAGCTGGGACTCTTGGGACACACATGCAATTTTACCTTCCAGGTCTCTTTGTTACTGCAGCAGGCAGGGCTCCTATACTGCTTGTGGGCTCTGCAGCCAGCACAGTGCCAGGGCTCCGACACAAGAACATGTTGGATAAAGCACTGCAAGGCACCGACCTTCCCGGTCCATCCTGCTGGCATCTCCCATACCTCCTCCCCTATGGTCCTGTGATCCACCGTGACCGTTATCATGTTTGGTTCTTGCTGTTGTTCATATGCCCACCTCCCTGCCTAGGCTTTTACCTGTATAGCTGGCAATAATATGTTCTATAAATCTTTGCAACTCTAGAATTGCTTTTGGCATGCAGGGGTGTTCAGTAAACATATGCTGAGGGAATCCATCCTTCTGGGTAATTTTTCTAACCGTTATGCTACAGATCTTAACATGAGGTGGCATTACGGAATTGATGTCCTCGTTAGTGGACTCGGGGATACTGGACTTGGATGTGGATCCCTGGCTTAGAGTGCTGCAGGCTCTGCAGATATGACTGTGTCACGCCCAGTGGGCAGCCCGGATTAGAAGCTCTGAGTCTAAACCTGGACAGTAGTGTGTTTCAAGAGAGCCCCAAGTCATCACTTCTGAGACACTCAGGGCAGAAAATACTTGCCCAGGAAGGAAAGGAACTTAGCGTTGAGGAAACGGAACAACCTGAATATTCCTTTGAGGGACTCAGCGGAAGGTCACACACTAGAAATCATATCAACAGCATAAACGCCAAGGTGCGCAAGTGGGTTTGGGATGGTGACACAGGTGTGGAGTCTGGAGGGATCTCCAAGGCTCCAGGGCATCCTCGCTTACTTGGGAGTCTGGCCTCAGCTATGGGTGGGTGGGTTAGAGCCGGATCAAGGGGTGAGGGGAGCAGATTGTCTCATGTGGGAGCCTCCCATCCCTTCTCTCACCCTGGATAGGTGTGCAGCTGTCCAGCTTTGCCCCTCTCTGCCTATTAGGGAAAGTTCAGTCTGCACTGGGGTCCCAGATCTAGGGCTTTGGGTCTGGGGTTCTCAGTCTGGGGTCCAGGGTCCAGGGTCTGTGTCAGGCTAGTGGGGAGGCTCAGGAGGATGTGGGGCTTAGGGAGGCTCCAGGAGAAAGAAATGCAGGCATTTTACTTTCTTTTCAGTTATGCTTGACTGCTGGGCTGGGCTGTTTTGAAGTTGGCTTAATGCCAACTGGGTGCCAAGCCAGACCTGAGTCGGGACATGTTTCTGTGTGTGCCTCGATGCCTCGTGTCTCTGTCTCCGGGTATCTTTGCATGTCTGCCTGTGCATGCCTGTGTGTCCGTGGTGCCTGGTCTGTGTGTTTCTGTGTGTGTGTACAGGTGTCTGTAAGTGTGCATCCTTGTGCATGTCTGTGTCTGTTGTGTATGTGGTCTACGTTTCCATGTGTTTGTGTGTGTACACGTTTTTGTAAGTGTGCATCCGTGTACATGTCTGTGTCTGTTGTGCATGTGGTCTACGTCTCGGTATGTTTCTGTGTGTGTGTACACGTTTCTGTAAGTGTGCATCTGTGTGCATGTCTGTGTCTGTTGTGCATGTGGTCTACGTCTCCGTGTGTTTCCGTGTGTGTGTACACGTGTCTGTAAGTGTGTATCCGTGTGCGTGTCTGTGTCTGTTGTGCATGTAGTCTACGTCTCCATGTGTTTCTGTGTGTGTGTACACGTATCTGTAAGTGTGCATCCTTGTGCGTGTCTGTGTCTATTGTGCGTGTGGTCTCCGTCTTGGTGTGTTTCTGTGTGTGTCTCTTCCTGCAGGTGCTGGTGTATCTGTGTGTGTGTGTGTGTGCACGTGTAAACCTAGGCAGCCAGTGCGGAAGAGTATGGGCTGTCTGACTCTGGCCTCCCCTCCCAGTGACCCAACATCATGGCTCATCCCATTTCTTAATTGACCAACGGGTAGAATGGGGATCCTAGTACTCCCTGCCTTGTGGCTCGTTGTCCCTGCACGCAATGAACAGTAGGGCCACTCTCAGCAAGAACTCAGGTGCAGACATCACAGACATCAGTGAGTCCTCACAGTCAGCGACTGTGGGGACAGGACACCCCCAGATGTCTCTAAGACCTTAATATTTTAGGGTCACAAGTTGCCCCTGTTTTCTCAGGATTGAGGGTCTTCCTGGGACCCAGGACTCTCAGTTTTAAACCTGGGATAGTTCCAGGAAAACCAGGGCAGGTTGGCCACCCTACCTGTCATCTTCTGCTCCATTGCAACTCCCGATCCTGACCCATTCAAGGTTCTGTGTGCAGCAAACACTTCCCTGGGGTTGGTCCTCTGGACCATGAGATTGCCTTGCAGTAGGTATCATTGTTTAATTCTTCCTGGGAAGCTATGGATGCAGGGCCCCTGGGCGATCCGTTTCTCAATGTCTTCTCAGAAATGGGCACAATTGCATCTGGAGAGGAAACTGTGGGTGGCAGAAGAGGGGCAGGGTGCCCTGGGCCCTGCAGGTGACTCACCAGAGGCTCTGTCACAACAGGCTCAGCTTTCCCTTGCACACCTGTGCACTCATGATATGCCCCACCTGGGGTGTGAGTCACACGGAACTTCCCAGCAGGAGCAGGTAGCACCACCTCTGAACAGAGGACGGCAGCTGGGAAAGCCAGGCCAGGTCCCGGACGACAGGGATGCAGCCCCACCTGCTTTCCCACTGTGATGCGCAGGGAGGCCACAGGCTGAGTCCCTGGGATGACGAGCTTTCCAATGGTGAATGAGTTGTGAACCAGGAGCTCTGCTCCCTATGCTCAGCTTTTAGGACTAACCTCCCAGTTTTGATTATTTCCAGGCCAAAATTCTTTTAAGCGAAAATGTGATTGGGAAGCTTCTGGGCTTGGCTCCCTTGAGTCATAAAGAAATGATCATTATAATGATTTTTATCACTGCTACCGTTTCTGTTCCTTATCTCTCCCTGACCAAGTACCTACTGGGCTCCAAGCTTTTCCTACACTTCATGTAGTCAGCTCTTGAAACAGCTCTCTGGCAGATACTTATCCTTATCCATACCTAAGACCCAATAAAACTAACACTCTGGAAAGTTCTAGAACATGGACTCCAGCCAGCAGCACTGTGGCTGGCAAGCTTTGGACTATTGGCCCTTTCTGCACCTGTCCAAATCCTGCCTCTCAGGGAAAACAGCCCTAAATACAATTTTGATAGGTCCTGTGTCCTGGGTTTTGTTTAGACAAAAATAACAACAGCTGGATAGAAAGTTGAACTCAGAGGAGCATGATTACAAAGGAGTGTACATGTGCAAAAATAACCTTTTTTAAAATAAACTGTTCATGAATTCCCGTCCCTTCCCCCACATCTGTTTCTGCCTCAGTTTCCTTTTGATTTAGGGATCAGTTTCACTTGGACCCTCCATTCATTTCTCAGTCCCTTACACGTTCCCAGATGCATTTGCCAAATCACACCCCACCTTGCATCCATCTGCCACATTGTGAACTCTGTCTTATCATTGGAGCTAAACCATGGGATTATTCCTTGTACAACACCAATCTGCTTACTTTGTCTATTTACCAAATTTGCTTTATAAAATCTGAATTTCTGGTATTGCCTCCTACCCCTGTCTCCTATTGTAGCTCTAATCTTCTTTGCTGGCTGTTTCTGGAACAGTTGGTGCTGTGACAGGGAGTCCTCACTCGCTTCCTCACCCAGCAATCTCTTTTGCCCTCTTCAAATCTCAGTTCCAACTGTACCTCCTGGGAGGTTCGCACTGAATGTAGGTGCTGCTCCAATTTACTGTAATCCAAACCCGGCTCTTAGTGTGTGCATATTGCTGGAGCTTAAAAGTAGGAATGCAAACTGGGGTTATCTGGGATGTTTGTTGAAAATGAAGATTCCTGACCAGGTGTGGCAGGGCTCACATCTGTAATCCTACCACTCGGGGAGGCCAAGGCAGGTGCATTGATTGAGCTCAGGAGTTCGAGACCAGCCTGAGCAACAGTGAGACCCTGTCTCTAACAAAAATAGAAAAACTGGCCCAGTGTAGTGGAGGACACCTGTAGTCCTAGCTGCTGGGGAGGCTGAGGCAAAAGCATTGCTCAAGCCCAAGAGTTTGAGGTTGTATTGAGCTCTGATGATGCCACAGCCCTCTACTCAGGGTAAGAGAGTGAGACTCTGTTCCCAAAAAGAAGAAGATTCCCAGGGCCAATATCTCATCCATTTCAACTCCATAAATCAGGGCCGAGACCAACAAATCTGTGTTCTTAACATATACTCCAAGTGATTCCAGCTCAGATGTTTCTTGGGCCATACTTTTAAGAAGATACAGATTACTATAATTATTTTTTATTGATATATTTACTCTATGCCAACCTCCCCTTATGCTTCACCCATCAGAAATCAAGAGCTCTCAAGAGCAAGAACAGCCTACTTTCATTCCTAAATTCCTGGCGTTGGGTCCAGTTCCTGGGGCACAGTAGCTGCTGAGTGTACATACGATAACTGAATCCAATTGTTGGTGTTTTCAATAAGTGCTTATTGAGCACCTAATGTGTTGATAATATTGTTCCAGGCACTGAGGAGAAGCATCAGAAAGGAAAATGTGCCAACTCCCCCCACATCCCTGATAACACCCTGTAGGAGGGGATTTTGAAGACTAGATTCCAAGTGTCTGAATTTCAATGATCACGTATTAACTATATTAGTAAACCCCACAATGCATAAGAGAAAATGACAGGAGAAAATGATTGTTCTCATTGTTCTTAAGCAGTGAGGGTGCTGGTGATTGGAGAGGTTGTGAGTGTGTGTTACATGTTCCTCACCTGTAGAGCCTGAATTCAGATGCTGACCTGTTCTGTTTCTGGCGCCGAGTTCTCATTTGTGTCTTCGGGGTCCACTGCGGGCAATGCTGTATACTCCAGAACTCAGGCCCACTCACCTAACACAGTTGCCTTCGCTCAGCAAAGCCTGGGTTGCTCAGGAGCCCAGTGAATGGGTTACCCGGGAAGGCATTCTCCCTGCAAACTTGCCTGGGACACCACTTGGGCACCACGGTTCCACTGAGCCAGCGAGCTGAGCTTGTTTTGGTACCTCTGTGCTTCATGAAAGGAAGCCTGATGCTATTCCTCCTGCTTTCCTTAGGAAGGTTTAGAGCAGAGGAGGTGGGAACAGCTTCACGTTGGTGTACAACACACACACACACACACACACAAATCCGAGATTAAATAATAAACCTTGAAAATAGTAAAGTATCTGATTTGGGCTTTCCCATCAACAAGCCCAATAACTCAGAGGAAACTATTAACATACAAATAGTCAAGTTTTCCATTAAAACAGCAGTAGCAGACGGTTCTGGAAAAGGCCTCTTCACGCAGAAAGCAATTACGACTGGAAATCGAGTCCAATTCAGGCCCATTTGCAGGAAGCTTGGAAAATCAAAATGTAACCACTCATAATCGCATAGGCAGCCCTGTTGTAGGGGGAAGGGTGGCCGGTCCTTTGTTATTATTGCTATTATTCTTGTACTTTTAAAGAATCCAACTTTATATAAGCCTCACATCTTAAGGGGCTGCAACCTCTGCTCAGAGGATTATGCCACAGCGCAGACACACGTGTATTCACACACCAGCAAAGCGAAACAGCAAAACAGCCCAAGTATAAAGAAATAGGTTTGGGGCTAGATTTCCAGAGGTTAATTGTGTTTCCAGCGGAGATGCGGCTCAAACCGAGGACTTCTAAATAAGTAGACATCTCCTTTGAGTGTCTGTGGCCTAAAAGTGATCAGCTCCCCTCTGCCTGGACCCTGCATTATTTCAGCTGAGCCAGAACGGGCGGGACCTGAATCCTGCTGGTACAGCTGAATCTAGAGCTGAGAGGTATGACCTCATAAAGGCGGAAGCTCCATCCAGGTAAAGGCGAAATCGTTTCTAGAACATGAACATTTTCTTCTCAAATGTCTGTGGAAAGAATAATGGAAAAGCAGGTGACAGCCAGGGAGGCCACCATGGGATAACACATCACCCCAAGACTTGGGTGAAATGGCAGGAGGGCTGCTCAGGACACCACAGGATTAGCTGCTTAGCACCTGCAATGTTCCCCCTCTGATCCCTGGCCATTCTTCCATGGAAACATACTTTATTCTGGTTAACAGTTTCTGTCTTCCATGCCACTCTGTAACCCCAGTACTCTACAGACCCCAACTGCCTTCAGAACAAAGACCAACCAACCACAGATTTTGGCCCTGTCTCCTTCTTGACTAGAATTTGATGCCATTTCTCACCTGTCTGCGTCCCCCTAAATCAGCCTTCTTCACTTCTACAGGCATGCCACGCCCCCTATGCTCTAGCCTTTGCACACGCGTCTCTCTGTCCAAGAGGGCTAAGATCATCCCCTCCCCCCCCCCCCCCCGGTCTCCCTCTGCCCACATCCCCCCATATCCTCCCTCCCGCCTCCACACTCCTAGTGAACAGCCAGGTGACATGCACCCATGGTCCCCTTCCTTCAGCACCTTTGGCTGTAATCATAAATTCAGGTAATTCTTTGGTAAATGCCAGTCTCTCTGACTACACTGTCGTATGTATTGAACCATGGCATTAGCCTGAACATAGCCAACCCGGCCGAAGGATGAACAAATGAGTCCCCAGCACCCGGCTAAGGCCCACTTAGTAGCTGGGCTGAATCCGACCTTTTTCAATGAATGGGGGGTCAACGTGTGTCAGGACTGGAATCAAAGACCTGTGACCTTTCTGTCTCATCACATTGCCTCCCTGGAACAACATAACAAAATAACATAGGGACTTCTATGTTTTTCTAGCTAATCATTCTTTCGAAATAAATATTTAGGCACATACACACACAAAAATGAATGATGAGGCTTTTGTGTCTTTTTGTTACCATTGTTTTAATTTTTCTTTTAAGCAAAGACTAATTGGATACGTGGCAAATATAAAAGATGAGAATGGAAAATAAGAACAAACTTTTCCCAACCTTCTAGCAAATCCTGTCCTGAAAATGGGCCTCCAGGTGGGTTTCTGGTGTCAAGGAATAAAGTACTTAATTTCTATCTCAATTGTTTTCATTCTAAATCCAGGGAAACTATATCCTTTGTTTCTAGAAAGATTACAAACTAGAGCCATATTTCTTTAAGGTAGAATTGTTGACTCCAACTACAGACGCTTGAGCCCATAATGAACAGCAGGTTGGAATTTCTATTATTTTCATTTCATGTTGAATTTATAGAGGAGTTACCAGCTTTTGTCTAGTTTTTCTTCACCACCATGACCGGAGTTTAAAAGACAGAAGATCTAAGGACGGGGGTGGACGACCACTTCCCCTGAGGATAATGCCTGGATCGTGGGGTTTCAGGGGACTTGACCTTCAGGGTCAGATCACCCAGATTGCTCCCTACTCCAGGCCAGCCTCGTCAGTGTGGCCTTGCAAGAAGGGATAATTATAAATTGCACATAATACATTTAGCACAGGTGGCCGGTATTAACTAAGAATTCACCTAGTAGCACTATTATTTTTTGCTGTTCATAATAACTGTCCAAATTTCCTTATACCAGTAGATAGGAAGTTTCTTTAATCCCAAAGGATCACCTTTGTAGAATGCAATTCTAGGAGACAGATGGTTGTAACATTTAAGTGTCCAAAACATGTGGCTCATGGATTACCTGCATTGGAATTATCTGAAGCATATATTAAACATGCAGATTTCCAGAACCAGTCTCAGATCCACTGAGTCAGAATCCTTGGAGCAGGAGCAGGGTAGGGAGGAATGATATTTTGCATTTTTAACAAGCTCTTCCAGCTTGAACCTCACATTCAGGAAGACTCCAGAAGCACTGTTGGGGAGGAAGGAAGATTGGTCTCAGAACTGAAGGATGCAGGGCCTGACTCTGACCTCTGAGGTTTACTGGTCAAAGCAAGTTAACCTTACTAATCCCCAGTCTCTCATCTTTGAAGAGGAAATATTCACCTGCTTTCCAAGCTCATACAGCAATTATGAAGATTGGTTGAGATAATAAAAACATTCACTGACTTCTCTCTAGTGTGTACACAGTTTATAGAGTGATTATTCCGAGTTTATCTCATGGACGCTCATGGCAGTCCCATGAAGTCAGTCTTTCACCCTGTAATAGGGATGGCAGTGAAGGTAGCTGGGGTTACATTGCTTGCTTGTTAGGGTCACACTGCAACAGAGTCAGTGCACAGACCAAGCACTCTGACCACAAGTCCAAGATGCTCCTTCCATCCCCTCCTGTCAACTAAAATCAAGGTGCCACCTCCATGTACCATGGCTGTGCCTCTTTTTATCCATGACTGCCTCCTTGGCTGCGCTACCTGGCCCAAAGGAAAAGGGACCAAGGGAGACATTATGTTCTCATTGCCTAGATCACAATTATACGTGCAAAGAGCAATAATTATTTTAAAACAAAAACTGTACAGTCATTAAAAACGGTTTCCTTTAGCATAGCCATTAGAGAAAGTGTTAGTCTTGGTGTGGCAAATATTTCTAATTCATGCACCATTGAACTCGCTGAAATTATGAACCTGATTAACTACTTTCACTTTTTCTGGGTCATTATTTTGTTTCTTCTACAGAGGCATATGCTGGAGGGTAATGTTTGGAAAATCCTTTGTGCCCCCTGCATGGTCTCTGATTAAAGAAAAATACTTCCATTGAATAGTTTGTGTTCTTATTGATAAAAGTAAGTGTCTGCTGCTTAGGATGTGAGGTGGCAGGGTAGGTCTCACTGAGTCTGGAGGGTGTGTCTGGGCTGGTCTAACATAAAATGCAGGCTGTGTTGTGCATGTTGAATCGACCTTTGGAGGCTAAGTGTGGGTGCTCAAGACAGAATTGTGAATCTCCCAAAGTGGCTGAACTGAAGACCCAGGAGAAGTCTTTATAGCCAGAAAAGACAAGCTGCATGTAGCAGATGCCTTGAGAAAAGAAAGCAAAGTGTTTTCAAATACAGGGACAAACCCAAAGTCACAAAGTCAGATGCTCGGGATCACTGCACGCTGATATGAGATGATCTTGCTTCTGGCTTGGCAATTCTAGGTTGAGGCCCAGACTCAACAAAAGTGTCCTTGGTGAGATTCCCCCAGGAGGAGACCTGAAGATGAGGATGTGGGTACAAACAGTTTATTGAGGATGTGCTGTCAGACGCAGTGGTAGGAACATGGGCGAACGTGACGGGGAGGAGAGCCAGCTCCAGCAGAGTGCTTGCAGACCCGTGCAGGGTGCCAACAGGGCAACAAGAGCTCAGCGTCTCGGAGTCAGACACGCTTCAGAGTTATCCCCTGGAGAGCAAGGGACCTGGAAGGGACTTACCCACAACACTGTCCCTGGTGGCTGCTCCCCGGATGTGAAGACCCTGGCATTCTGACCTGCCGTGAAGTGGCCAGAGACTCACGGAAACAGTGAGAAGCCCTTAGCCTGGCTGGTTTCCTGAAGAGTTTCCCACAACCCAGAAGAGGTGTCATGGCTAAGTGTGTGTGGGGTGATGAGGTAATGATGCTTACATTAGCCGTGCAGCAGTAGGTGTGTCCTGAGTGCCTATCCCATGGGAGTTACCATATTAGCTCCATCACAAATATTCGTCAAGCCTGCAGTCCCCGAACCCTGGACTGCAGACTGTTACCAGGTCATGGCATGTTAGGAACTGGGCTGCACAGCAGGAGGTGACCGGCAACAAGCGACGCGTCGTATGTATTTAGAGCCACATTCCATGGCTCATATCACCATCTGAGCTCTGCCTCCGGTCGCATCAGCGGCAGCATTAGAATCTTACAGGAGCGGCCATCCTACTGTAACTGCGCATGTGCGGGTTCTAATGTCCATGTGGCTTGTGAAACTCTAACATGTGATGACCTGAGGAGGCACTGAGGGGGTGGTGCTTGCTCTGGGACGACCAGTCGCAGGAAAACCAGTTCAGGGCTCCCCCTGATTCTGCGTTCTGTTGAGTTATATAATTAGTGAATGATTTATTACAATGTAATAATAATAGAAATAAAACACACCATAAATGTCATGAGCCTGAATTATCCCCAATCTATCCCTCACCCCAACCTGTGGAAAAATTGTCTTTCAGGAAACCTGTCTCTGGTGGCAAAAAGGTTGGGGACCGCTGCTTTAACCCACACAACCCTACACCAAAGATATGAGGGTTCACATTTACAGACGAGGAAAGGGGATGCAGAAAATGTTAAGGGACTGGGCCAAAATCACACAATTAGGAGAGGAAAGGTGGAGTCCAATCCCAGATCATACTGTCAGTCAGACCTCTGCACGCAGCAGGGAGTAAATGTGGATTTATTGAATGGCTGAATTGAAGCTGTAGGAAGGGGTTTTCTAACTTTTGACACTTTAAGGTAATGTCTTTGTTGATGTGCATGCGTCTTGGCTTTTTTTGGAACTCTGCTGCTTACCTGCTTGTCTCATCTCCATGCAAGGCTGAAATGTGTTCTATTGGAAAACGTGGGTATTTTTAGTCCAACATGAGCATGTGTGTCCTATCTATGTGTTTACAAAGCCTTGCACCATCAACTCTAGGAATTCAGGGCCGGTCAAAAAGCCTCCTAGATGCTTGTCAGTGGCTCATGTCTTGAGAACACAGTTGTCCTCTATCTCCCCCACACCTCCCTCCCTTCCAGCGAAGAGAATGGACTCAACTCAGCTTTATGTAAGATCTAGTTATTTTCTGGACGGGTTCACAACAGAGATTACCAACATTTAAGAGACTGCGTTGGTCTTCAAGCAAGGCTTGAACTATGCAGAAGCTTCTGGGATAGAAATGATGAGATAAGTGATTTCCTACCACAGGAAGCTTCTGCTACTCACAGCGGGTGCACAGTTGAAAGAAAAAAAAAAAAAGTAGAAAGAAAAGGCAATGAAATTCTTTCCTAATGCAATCAAGTGGTGACTCCAGGTAAACTGTTAAGAGGAAGAAGGAGTCTCCAGAGTGATTCAATCTCTAGAACTTTCAGCCCCCAGTATTCTGGGTTCATCTACTGGAAGCCACAAGAAAATGAGACCTGGGAACAGTTAAGATTTTCTGTGCATAATGACATCTTTATTCTGCACACCCTCACCCCACCCCCATGGTCCAAGCAGGAAACCAAGGCCATGAATGTCCAAATGGCTCAGCATCTGACATAGTGGCTTCTTTTCCTGAATAACTCACTTCTGAGCTTGTTTACCCAGCTTTGTAGTTCACATTAATTTCACCCTTCAGGGATTGGTAGCCGTGTTGACAGGTTCAGTGACAAAAATGGATTTTTATTGGAAAGGGTGTTAGCTGGGAAAGAAAGGGGCTCAGGATAATTTGGTAATAGGCAACAGAGACTTTCATCCCAGGTCATTGGTTCAAATCTAGAACCTGCTTGGCAGTGACTGAAAATCATTACCATTTGACAGCTGGCCTACAGGTGGCCAGTAACGTTCCTGGCCTTCTATTCCTACAGCTGCTTCTAGGCAAACCAGCCACAGTGAGGGGAAGAAAGCCAATGATTAAAGGCACAGGAGCTGAGTCACAGGGTTTCTTCTGAACACCTTGTTACTTAACAGGTGAACCACATTTATCAATTTAACAGATTCCAGTGCCTACCTCTTATCAGGGTGCAATCTGATTAAAACCATAGGGGGGAAATCAGGACATGATAAGAAATGAAGAAGGAATAGTCACTTCAAATTCTTATAAACGTCAGTTGCTTATAAGCTGAGTTACAACAGCTATACAACTAATGTAAGTATACACTTACATTAAGAAAGATCAAAAATCTTAAAAGATCGGGTCTGGCACAAGGAAAACATTCAGAAAACATACAAATCAAATAACTGTAGGAATAAATGTGGCAGATTTCCACCCAAAGGGCCCTTAAGAGATTTGCAAGGCACAGAGCCCCGTAGAGCCCGTTCTGCAGAGGTTGGTGCCATGTTAAATGTTGGCATGGCTGTTCTTAGCGGGAACTCACTCCCCCATCAGATTTCTACAGGAGTCCCCCTTAATACAAGCTAGGTGAGATAATGAGAACTTGATTGTAAGCAAGGGATTTTTCTTATGTCCATGGGCTTAAACCAAAAGCTTTAAAATTATTTTAATGTCATTTTTCTTTTTAATAGGACATGTAAGTACTAGGAAAATTTTAGACTATAAAAGGGTTTCTTTAGGCATTCTCTCTCTTTCTCTCTCTCTCTCTCCCTTTATAATTGCCTTTTAGGGGTGGAATTCATTTTGAATGTTTCACTCTGCTACAACATATAAGAAACTTGACCCAAGCATCATATTCCAAGTTTAAGTTCCTCACATTTCTCCCTAAGAAACAATAAAAAAAAAACACACACTCAAGATATTCAGGAGTTTGAGCTCAACGTGTATCTTTTCGTTTAGTTTACAAACTAGAGAGGTGGCAAGATTTATCCATGGGTGTTGGCGAAAGAAAAAAAATGTGCTGCAGCCACATAGGAGATCAATGCATTAAACCACATGACTGATTATTTGACAGATAACACCACAACCTGCTAGTCTAAATGAGGATGGCACCGTTTAAGAACACCTGTGTGCGACCGTGTATAGGTTTTAATGTAGGTTACTGCCTTTGGTTTTGCTGCAAATGAGATCGCCAGCAGCCTTCCAAATCTGAGTGATCTGTACCCATGGCAGGTCTCCACGTTGGCTGTGGCTCAGCCAGCCTCGGCCAGCCTCCACTTCTGGTCAGCTCCAGCTGCCTGTCATTTTAGGATCCAGGCTGCAGAGGCAACACCTGGCTGGGATGTGTTCTTCCCTTCTCAGTGTCAGAAACCCGAGAGAGGAGAGCAGAGTCACACACAGGGAGCCTCTTCCAACCCCAGCTTGAACTGCATTTGGTCATATCTGATCATCCCCCATTAGCCAAATGGGACCCAGGACCAAGTCCAAAGTGGAATGGTGGGACACAGAGAGAGGGAATATTTGTTGAAGATTAATAAAATCTACTGCAGTCACACAATTGAAAGCTGTCAGGGGATAACTCCAGTGTGGATGTTTGTGGAGCGCCTGCCTACTCATTATAGGGATGTGCTGAGCAAAAGCACAGAATATTCAAAGTAACATGCTATCAAAACAAACCAAATCAAAGCCACTGATGTATTGCCATAATAAAAAAAACACACATCCTAATCAAATAGAGTTTGTCATAGCAAATCAAGGATGGTTTTACATTGCAGGAAAAATATCTATCACTGCTATTAATCACATAAACATAGGAAAAATATAATCATCTTGAGTGATTCAATACAAGAAAATTAAACACTAAATCATGACTTGTTTTTTTAAAAAAAAAAATCGGTAGAAACAAAACAAAACAATTATCCTTACTGATAGAAGAATTTCCCTAGAGTGATAATGAGTATCTATTGAAAATCTAAAGCAAGTATTTTTTTCCTCTGACAGTAAAACTACATTAGTATCCCATATCCTTACAGTAAGGCAAGGTTATCCACTATTACACTTTATGGTTGACATTTTTTCTGAGGTACTAACCAACAATATAGGACATGAAAAAGAAATGAAAGACATAATACAGAGAAATGAAGATCAAAACTGTTGTAATTTTTTGCAGTTAAAATAATTTCAAATAAAAATTCATAAGACAATAGACTACCTATTGCAATTAACAGGAGTTCAAACAAGTTGTAACTTTAATAACCAAGAAATCTCCTTTATACAGACAAGAGACAAGGAGAATGGGTAAATTTAAGATGTTCTATTTATAATAGCAAGTAAATTAAGATGAAATTTAGACTACCTAGGAACATTAAATAATTTATACAAAGATATGCTAGTATGTATCAAAAGTAGGTATGATTTTTTTTTTTTTTTTTATGTTTAGGATTCATTGAGGGTGCAGAGAACCAGGTTACACTGATTGCATGTGTTAGGTTAAATCCTCTTATAATTGTGTCCCATCTCTAAGAGGTGTGTCACATCCCATGACCCCCCACCTCACTCCCCCCTTCCCTCTCTCTGCTCCCCACTTCCGCCACCCCCTACCATGTACTAAGTCATCAATCGTGCTTATATCAGAATGGAGCACATTGGATTTTTGCTCCTCCAATCTTTACTAAAAAGAATGTGTTTCAACTCCATTCAGGTTAATATAAAAGATGTAAAGTGTCCATCTTTTTCAGTGACTGAATAATATTCCATGGTATACATATAACACATACATATACATATACATATACATATACATATAATGCTTGTTAATCCATTCCTAGGTGGTTAACAATTGTAAATAAGCTGTGATGAACACTCTAGTGCAGTGGTTCTCAACCTTCCTAATGCTGCAACCCTTTAATACAGTTCCTGTGGATCGCGACCCATAGGTTGAGAACTGCTGGTCTAGCGCAAATGTCCTTACCATAAAATGATTTTTTTTTTCTTCTGGGTAGATGCCCAGTAATGGGATTGCAGGATCAAATGGAAGGTCTAGTTTGAGTTCTTTAAGGATTCTCCATACTTCCTTCCAACACTAGGTATAATCTTATTGAAAAATATAAAATGATTTAAATAATAAAGTAATATAGTATGCTCATGGTCAGAAGACATTGTATCTTTAGGACAGTAAGTCCCCCCCAAATTATCCTATAATGTAATAAAAGTTGAATAAAATATCTAAAACGCATGTAACAGAAGTAGACAAACATTTCCTAAAATTTATTGGAAAACTAAGATGCTAAAGAAGCATTTTAAATTAAGTAAAAAGGATGAAAGTTTCAATAAAATGCCCTAGGACGTTAGCTAGCCAAATGGGGAGGGGAATTCATTTAGATCTCTGCTTCATTCAATATTCAATAATGAATTTCACTTGGATTAAATAGTTTCATTTGAAATGCAAACTTTAGCATGTATTTTTAAAAACTAGGAGATGAATTGATAGCCTTGGAGTGGGAAAAGATTTCCTAAATAAGACATAAAAAGTAAAATTTTTAAGTGCAATTTTTAAAATGTAAAACTGTAAACGTAATGTCCATTCAAAATCCACACAGTAAGAGTTTATATTATATGCAAATATACAATAATTCAGACATATTCATAATAAAAGGCATAGCACCCAGTGGGTGGAGGAGATGGCCAAATGATGAAAAGAAATTCAAAGAGGAGAAAACTCAAATGTTCAATGACAATACGTCCATCATTTTCCTCACTGACCTACAGTGTCTTCTTGGTCAGATACCAGACATTGGCATCCTCTCTAGATTCTTTGTTCTGTTTTTTTCCATCACTTATTGGTCTCTGAATCTTTTTCACAGTAGCTTGATACTCTAAAGCTGTGCTGTCCAGGGGGGTGATCACTCTCATATGTAGCTTTCAAATTTTAAAGTAAAAACTCAGTTTTTCAGTTACACTAGACATTTTCAAATGCTGGATAACCACATGTGAGTTGCAGCTACCACATGGAACGATATAGCTATAGAACATCTCCATGATTCTAGAAAGTTCTGTGGGAGCACGCTTCCTAAACTTGTAAATCTTAATAACTTTACCATAGGGGAGTCTCCTTTCATTCTTCCTTATGTTTAAAATTGCATTGACTCTTTGCTTTTCCAAATAAATTTTAGAATAAGTAATCAGGAGATTATAAATTAAAACGTCAATAATATGCTACCGTATAGCAAAAAAAAAGAATGCATTATGTGTATCAGAATGGACAGATCTGAATGTGATGTGAATACATGAGAAGAGCAAATTGTAAGGGTGTGTGTGTGGAGGGGGTATAATGCCATGACACAGTTTAGGCATGAATCTTAAAAACACATGAAAAATCTATTCTTTTTATTATCCATGAGTCATAATAATAGCTAATATGTATTAACTATGTATGTTTTTGCTAGCTTCTGTTCTGGAACCTTTAGATGCATTAACATGGGATGATTGCACATAGGATCTTCCGTCTTCTTCATTTGGCTCAGGCACAGAACAGTTGAGCAACTTGTTCCAGGTTGTCCAGCTTGTTGGTGCAGAGTTGGAGCCCAGAGCCAGGCTGTCTGGCATCCAAGTCTGCATTCGTAGCCACTGTGCTGTCCTGGTTTCAGACCAAATGTCATTAGACATACAGAGGGATGTTTCTGCAGACGGAGAAAGTGGAAATGCACTGTAGGGCTTTACGTTCTGTATAATGTGTTTTACAGAGAGAGAGGGGGATAGAGAGGGTATGAGAGACCTGAAAAAAAGATAGAGGTAAAATACGAATATTGATCCGATTAGGTTGGTGGGTCCATGGGTAGCTGTCATTTTCTGTTTGAGTAAACTATGACTATCCTTTAATTTCAGATTAAGAAAAGGGTGCAAATGATTAGGTTGCTTTGTTGTCATATATCAAGTAAAGTCCAATTTGTAGTTGAGCCCTTTACCTATAAAATTTTTTAAGTGATAAGTTAAAGAATAATGGATATATTGAATGGGTAAAGTAAGGCTTCCAGGATTTTCTTTTGATTTGTGATTGGCTAATTAGACATCTGAGTTGCCTAAAGTTGCCCCAGCACTTGTGCAGAGAGAGATGTGACAGTTGCAGGGTCTTTGAGTGGCAGCTGGGAGGGGTGCAAAGCCAGGTGACAGGAGAGACTGCAGGGGGAAATTCTCTCGGATGGACCATCCACAGCAGGAGAAGTGGAATATTTCAGAAATCCTGGGATTCTCGGTGTGACCTCCTCTTCCATCTCCCCAGGAAACCCTCCATAAAATCCCCTTTACTTTTTATTTTCCTTTGCTGTGTGAGGGAAAGCTGGGGCTGGCCTCAGAGGGACCATGGTGTGTATGTGGCTTGCTGCCCAAGTGGGCGGAGTCCCGCTCAGGTTCCCTGCCTGCTAAAGCATCTTCCCCTGGCACTGGGAAGCCTTTCCTGTGGCACTGGCGTCATTAAGCCTCTCTGCTCTGGGAAGGTCTCTTCCTACCTGGGGTTGTCTGCCCTGATGAGTCCAGTACTCAGGTGTCCAGCTTCTATCCCCTCACCCCAGTGGGGGAACTGCCCCCTGGAGGGTCTTTGGCTTCCTCCCCAGTGCCTGCTCACGTGTGGGGTTTCTTGCACAACTGCTGTCCTGGAAGCAGACAGGTGGGAGTGGCAAGGTGGGGCCCACATGGGCACGTCTGGGGCAGCGTAACCGTGTGAATGGCTGGCAGCTGCCAAGCCCTCAGGAGAACTGCACAGCCAGTAGGAGGGCCGGGCAGGGGCCATGGGAGGGGGGTCCACTCCCCAGTCTGTAGCTGCCACCACCCAGCCTGTTGATGTACAGCTTGGAGCAGCAGGTTCTTAAGAAGCAAACACCCTGTACAGGCACAACCTGGCTCTGGTTCTGCCACAGCCCTCCTGGGCACACAGGTGCTTCCCCTTGCTGAGGTGCAGTCACTCTGCAGCCATCTGTGTGCCATGCTACTCACACTGCTTGGCAAAAATCAGACCCAGAACTGCTGGGCTTCCTGGGGCACTGAGACTCTTATTTACAAGCTCCAGAAGAAAATGATAAAATGCTGCTTTGCAGTGTTTTGCAAATAAATGGATCCCCATGAGCCTTGCTGAGGAATGGCACCCCTGTGAAAGTTTCCAGACTGTTACTGGGCCCGTGGAGAGGTCAGGGTACCTGTCATAGTTCCTTCTTTCTTCTGTCACAGCCACCTGCTCCTGGGTTACCTCTGCACCCACACCCAAAGGTTTGTGCCATATTTCAGAATCCTTGGAGGAGGCAGGAGAGGCCTCTGTAAAGAACATGGTCACTGGGGTCAGAAAGAGCTGAGTTAGGACCTGTCTTTGCTTCTGGCGCTTGGTGGTTAAGCTTTCTGAACTTCATTTCGTTTATCAGAATGGAAATCACACCTGCTTTGAAGAGTTCTCTCAAACTGAAAATGAAGGAGTATGTTCTTGTGACTAGTCTTCCTCATTAAGTCTGCAGAGACAATGATGCGAGTTATTCTTATGCAAAATTATTTATCAGTGCTCATAGCATTCTGTGTATCGTCAAGTCAACTGAAGTTTGTTTTAAATAGATTTGTATCCTATCCCTCTGGGAGGCCAAGGTGGGTGAATTGCCTGAGGTCACAAGTTCAAGACCAGCCTGAGCCAGAGCGAGATCTTGTTTCTAAAAAAAAGTAGCCAGGCCTGGTGGCGGGCACCTGTAGTTCCAGCTATTTGGGAGGCTGAGGCAAGAGAATTGAGTTTGAGGTTGCTGTGAGCTATGAAGGCATGGCACTCTACCGAGAGTGACAAAATGAGACTCTGTGTCAAAAAAAAAAAAAAAAAAAATAGATTTGCTATTAACAAAATTTTCATAGTTATGTACATCTGTGTCTTTTAATCCCTTCCATCTCAAAAATCAATATATAAACAAAGAAATGAAATATATGTGTGTGTATATATACGCACACACTCACAGATATACCGGGTGGCCATAAAGTTCGTGTGCAATTTTAAATTGTGCATATACATACATGTTTACACACTGCGTAGTATTGTGGCAAAATAAATAGAACTCTAGACAGAGAAACCTGAGTTCTGTTCTCTCTAACATACCTTGACTTTGTGACCTTGGACAAGTTAATTAACCTCTCTGTGCTTTTGCTTGTTTTTGGAGGCAGTAGAGTCATTAAGGGCTTTGATTTTGGAAGCAAATTATCCATTCCCTTCTCATCTCTTTGTGCCTCAGTTTTCCCAGCTGTGACATGGAAATGAGATTTTCACCCACGCCATGCAGGGGAGGATTCCATGAGCTAATGCAAGGTCACCTAAGGTGAAGGGCTTATGCTGACCAGCCAACATGTGGTTATGAAAATGACAGCAGAGTGGGAATAAGAATGGACCGGGTTTGGGAGGGCTGTGGTGTGGACTAGAGGAGCCCAGCGTGGGAATCAGCCCAGAGCAGGCCCTGCGTGCTGGATAAACGGGAGCTGTACTTGTCCCCGTCTCTCTTTCAGGGCAGGAGGTAGAGGCTGCATTGCACACAGGCGGCTGCATACTCCCGGCGCCCTGGGATCCCTTCCCAGTCCTGTAGCCCCAGGATCTATGGTTGGGGGATGGGAAAAAAGGGAGGTGTGATGTCCCAGGAGAAAGGATGCGGGAGGGCTGGGCTCTGGCACACACTGGCCTCCTGCTGCCAAGTGTTGCTCTGACCAGGGCTCTTTGATCCCCTGCCAGACCTTGGGCAATGGGGCGAGGTGTGCTGGGACTCAGGCAAGGCCCTCGGGTGAGGGCCTGCCGGTTCCGACAGCAACAGCCGTGCTGGCACAGGGCCGGGACAGAACGTCCTAGAAGTGCAGGGTGGGGCTGTCTGAGCCCTCACAGCCCAGGAAGGCAAAAGGCATAGATCACAGACAGGACCACAGGGCTTCCAGTTCCCAAGCTCGTCCGCTTGGCAGCCATGAGAGCTCATGCGAGAGCTGGGGGAGTAACATCCCAGATGGTGGTGGCAGCGGTGCCCGCAGGACAGCTCTTCCCCCGCCCCCTCCTGCAAACCTCACCTAGCAGAGGTGAGAACGCTGAGGCAGGAGAGAACAGAGAACTTTCGAGAAGTCTATGTTGAGGGAAGGTGGACCTTTGAATCACCTTGTCTCTGGGTCTGTCAACCTTGGCACAGCTGATCTTGGGACCAAATAATTCCTTGTGGTAGGGTCTGTCCTGTGCATTGTGGGATGCTGAACAATGACCATCTGTGATGCCTGGACCTACTGGGTGCCAAACACACTTCCCCTCCAGGTGTGACAACCAAGACTGTGTCCAGGCATTGCCTCGTGTCTCCTGGGGACAAACTCAGTCCTTGCTTAGAACTACCCCCACCATCTCATATCACAAAGGAGAGAAGAGGGCGGAGGAGAGGAAAACGTTGACAATATGGGGGGGGGGGGGAGAGAGAGAGAGAGAGAGAGAGAGAGAGAGAGAGAGAGAGAGAGAGAGGCCGAGGCCAAGAGGCACGTGGGGTAAAGAAGAGGGGGAAGGAGAAAGTATAAAAACACCTGCTTGGCAAGTGCCCAGCCTTCGGGCCAGGGCCACAGCTCTTTAGAGCTGGTTACCTTCTTTTGATTGGGCCCCAAAAGGCTGACCGGGGGGTCACACCCACAGCATCTTTTTCCAGAAAGGCCCAGTACAGCAGCGCTCTGCACAGTAAGCCTTTCCCCAGGAAAGAGCTGGGTTTTGCTGTAAGTGCCCACACTTGCAATCCCCAGTTCCTTTGTCTCACCTGATGAAGGGGAGGGGGCCAGTGTCCTGCCCTATCCAGGGCTGCCATTGGCTTGGCCAGGTCCAAATAGCCAGTAGGGATGGTGCCAGATATGCCCAGGGTTGGAGCCTCTTTCAAAAAAGGCTTCCCTTCTGCAGAAAGTACCTGACCACAGAGATGGATGCCCAGAACCCAGAGGAGAAGGTGACATTGGGACATCATCTAAAAAAGGGCATTGCGTATCGAGACTTTGGGTTGAACTGGGCTTTCCCTACTTGAGTTGGCTCCATCTAACCACCCTGGACAGGTAACTCTGTGCTGACTTTGCTGCCGGCAGGAACGGGAAAAGAATTCCCAATATTTCAAAGTCATCCCCCAATCACACCTGTCCTGGGAAGGGAGGGTTAGGGTTAGAGGGCTGTTGTTTGCCCCGACAAGGGCAGAGTGAGTTGAACCTTAGCAAGAAAGGGAACAGAGAAAATCATTCTCCTGGTTAACTTGATGCTAGAACAAGCGTCTGTCAAGGTCCAGCTACGTCCTGAGCGTCTGTGATGACCATTTACATACATCATTTTCTTTAAGGTTGACAACCATCTAAGGAGTAGGATTTCTGTCCCCACATCTGTCTGTGCAGTAGCCTCTGCACAGAAGCAGAAACTGTGACTGTTGGAGATGTTCAACTTCACCGTTTACTGGGAGATCCTAGTTCTGTTCTTCTTTTCTCAATGCCTTTACAACATTTCTACTAAAAAGGAAAGTTCTAGAAGGTGATTGGTTCTCTCCAGGCCTCAGTCGGAATCTGAAGGCAAAGGTGTTAGGGTGAGGAGGGAGAAAGGATGAGCTTAAGCAGCTGGACAGTCCTGATGGCCGCAAGAAGGCAGGTTGGATGAGTCTTGTAGGATGAATTGGGCAGGAGACACGCATCACTGAGGCAGAATCCCAGCTCCACCATCATTTCTATGACTCTGGGCAAGTGACCCCAGATTGTTCGTGCTTTTATTCCATTTGCTAATTAATTGGGGGTAATAACACACACACTGTCGCGTTGTCAGGGTATAATGAGAGGACACAGGAGGCAGAAATCAGCACTCGTCAAGGGAATTACTAGCTACGTCAAAGGACTGTTGGAGAAATGGAAAGATATATTTAGTTCAGAAACACAGTAGATGCTTCACAAACGGTTATTACGATTGTTACCCACATCCTTCGAAATGGGTTATTCATTTCCCGAAAGTCACTCAAAGATTCTGTTCCCGTTATGGAAAAGTTGGATAAATGGCTACTTTGATAAACTAGCTTTTCACCTGGGGGACCTAGTTTGCTGAGTCTACCCAGATTAAAATGACTGAAAATCAATTTGATCTGACAGCTGTGGAAGAAAACGCAATGCCTGCAGCACGTGTTGGGCATCTGCACTCTTGGGTGCTGTCAGGAGGCTGGGCACAGATGGCCCTGCTGCTGCCTCACACTCGGGACCACTGGTCACCCCCAGGCCCTTCTCTCTGCCTCTTCATACCCTGCCGTCTTCCAGGGGGCTGGGCACTGAGGCCCTGGCCAGCTTCTCCTCTTGACTTTGGAGACCCACCCCAGACCCACTCTCAAAGAGGTCCTCTGCCACCACGTGGCACAGTCAGCAGCCACAAAATAAGGCAGAACTGACCAGGGCCTGAGAGCTGTGGCCAGAAGAAAGGTGAAAGAAGAGGAAAGGAAATTCCATCACCTGCATCTGTCCCAAGAATAGCCCTTCCCTCCTACATCCACACAACACCAAACATCTACCTCTGGACTCCCTACCGTTCCAGATCAGTGTGTGCTGATCACTCTCCGGCCAACCTCCGACATGATGCATCCTCTGAAGCCACAGGCATAGATCAGACCACACCTGCAGCCTCAGGAAAGGTCCCTGGCCTCCTGGAGCTTCCGTTTCCATATTTGAAAGAGTAAACCAGCATTAGCACCGCCTGCCTAGTGGTGTCGCTGTAAAAATCAAGGGGCATGTTGAGTGCTCTGCAGCTGTGTCTGCCTTCACGCGGGAGCTTGGCAGCATTCCCCCCTGCTTGTGAACCCTGAATGTGGTCATAGAGGAGGGACATGACTCCTTCTCACTCTCTTGTCATTTTTTGATGCGTCCTCATATTTTTCTATTTGTCCTAAGGAAGGTTTGGGATTCTCACTAGGTCAACTCCAGAGAGACCATTCTTCCTGAATTTTTAACATGAGTAACCCTGGAACCAAATGGAAGAATCGGGTACTTGGAGGTCTTCCTTATGGAATTACCTTAGACTACAATAATCGTGAATAATCATGAAATAAATAACCCTCATTGTCACTTCTCCTCCTACCTGTTATGGACTTGCCCCTGTAGGAAGCAACATCTTGGCTGGACATGGTGGCTCATCCTGTCACCCTAGAGATCTTGGAGGTCAAGGTGGGTGGATGACTGGTGACAGAGACTGCCTAAAACAATGAATGAATAAAAGAAGCAACATCTCCCCACAGCGATACCTGCCCTAGAAGAAAGGAACCTGCTGTTTGTTGTTTTGGTTTTATTCTCTCTCTTTCATCTTTATATCTCAGGAAACTAACCAATTAGCCACATGGCCCATGTACTACTGTTTCGGTGTGAACTCTTCAAGGCGACATCTTTCTTTTTATCTTTTTAAATACAGCCCACTTGGGATTCCTATTCATTTCCCCACCTAGATTGAAAGCCAGATCATTCTAAACATGCCCTCCACGTTTGGTGAATATTCATCCACCCAGTTTTATCTGCACGAAAAGAAGTTTATTTATAGGGACATGTATTAAAACCACTTGTCTCCACCCTACAGAAAATGCTATCGTAGACAACCCTAGACAAGTTGCTTAATTGTGTTCCAAGAAAGTGCTTGTTGCTTGTGATACATTGATAAGGGCTTTTGTGCAGTGAACACTGACGGGGTGCCAGGCATCATGTTAATATCTTCTTTAATCAACAGTACCTCCTCCAACTGTTAGGTACTATTATTATCCCATTTTATAGATGAGGGAAATGAGAGTAGGAGAGATTAAGCAACTTGCTCAGAGCTAGGAGTTCATGAGTAAGAGTCAGGATTCAGATCAAGGCCTTCAAGACACTTTCCACTGGGCCTGTGGGTGGACCTACAATGCCCCCACCAGCCATCTGTGAGCCTGATGCTGGCGTTGTTTTTCTGCAGAGGAAGGGGGAGTCCAGAAGGGCCTGGGTGGGAGGAGCTGGGTGACCTGAGGTAACAGACACTCCTGAATCTCACTACATAAGAGAGGCCCAGGAGCTCCCAGGACCCAGCCTCTCAGCCAGTGAACAACACTCCATGTGGGATTGTGCATAAGATTATTTGAGTAATTGCTTGGTTCACCTGTCACAATACCTTCCTTCATGACGTGTGGCTTTCATCTTGGATCTCCAAAGGAGGCATAAAAGCTGTAATTAGTTTAATGACTCCTACGTTCAAATAGCTACCTGCTAGGATGTCCAGTTGACAGGTGAGGTTGCTGAGGCTTTGGGTCAAAGTGTGATATCGTAAAAGTGGGTATCAAGGCATGAACCAGCCGACGCCCTCCCACCTTGGGGAGCAGGGCCCACCCCCAATGGCCTGGAGCCTCCCAGGAAGCATCACTTGTCATTAAACAAGAACTGTTAGAGGTGGCTCCTGCAGCTGCCTCTATGTTCAGGCAGGGCTGGGGATTTCTTTCTAGGTGGAGGAAAGCAGTCACTTTCTGTTTCCTTTATAAAGGAAAAGGGGGTTCAGAATTTGAGATGCTTCTGCAGCAGATCTCACCTTCAGTTTGCTCATAAGTCATGATGGATTCTAAGTCACAAAGCTTCTAGAGAAAACTCTGTGTGCCTGCGTGCGTGTGTGCACATGTGTGTATGGGTGTGTGTGTCTGTGTGTGCACTAGCTTAGAGCAGGTGGTAGTCTGGGAAGAGCATGAAGGGAAACTTCTTCCTACCTCTATCCCTAAGAAAGCCAGATTCACAGAGTAACTCTGTCCCTCGGGTCAACAGGGAGGACACAAGTATGACTTGTGCAAAGTCATCATTGGAGAGGGACAGAGCCAGGATTCAAATGAAAGGGCCTCTTCTTCTAAAACCACCCCACTGTGAGAATGAGAAAGGGCTGAACCCCAGCTGGGCAGCCATTTTTCAGGAAATCAGAAAGTAGCAACTCAGACTCTAGAGAATGAACTCAGCAGGAGGAAGCCAAGGGTGTCTTCTCTGGAGCAGACACATGGGAATTTTTTAAGACTGGGAAGGTCATGGGAGATGATCGCCAGTCTCTAGACTCTTCTTCAGTTTAACTCCCAGGTATGGAAAGCCTGCACAGGAAGGGCACACGGGCACATTTGGAAAAGAAAAACGAATCCCTGAAAACCAGGTACTAGAAGTGATCCCAGCACCACCTGTTAGGGATGATATGTGAACTGTGTACAGGCAGATGCCCCAGCCTGAATGAGCCCAGGAAAGATAACCCAGAGCAGAAGAATCAAGGAACGTCAGAGAGTATAAAACACGGCAGCCCCACATAGCCACACGCACGTCTAGGTGGAGGATGCCCCCAGCAGGAGTAGAGTTTTAAAGGAAAGCAGGAGAATGAGCAGAAAAAATAATTCAATAGATTATGGATTTACAGGAATGTGGCTCCTTGGTGAAGGGAGAGAAGGGTCGTGGGCAAGGAGGTTCCCTGGTAAGGGTTGTGGCTCTCAGTTGACACATCGTTTTACAAGCATTCTATGTTCCATTTCATGACTGCCGTATGGGTTACATGTATAATATTCTGTGTCTCAGAACGCGCATTTTAAAAGAGAAACTTCTTTGCATGAATGGTCCAAACGCAAAACTTTTCATTCAGTGAAAAATAGACAAACATGAACTTCAAGAGAAGTACAAGAGATGTGACATGCACATATGTTGGGGGAGCGTCCAGAGAGGCCAGGGGAGCTTGTGAAGACAATAAAATAAATTTTATACTTTTATATCCTAACAGAAGAGAACCCATGAGTGAAGGATATCAGATGTGTGTACCCTTGTGCTGGGAGATGCACAGGCTGGAGGGGTGCCACTTTCTGCCAGAAGCCCCTTGGAACGGATTCCAAGTCCGTTCTAAAAGTGGGACCTGGTAGGGTGCTCATGCCCCCAAATAATGGGGCATTTAGAAATAAAATGGAGATAGGACCAGGCCGTAAGCTGTAGCATGCTATGCTCATACAAATGTGGCTGTGACTTTCCCTGGAACCAGAATCTAAGCTTTCTTTCTCCTGCTAATGAAGCCCTCCTTAACTCCCCACCCCACCCTGCTTCATGTCCTGACCCTGCCTCTCATTTCCAGTCCCACCCTGCCATATTTAGCAATATCTTCTAAGTTTTGGAAACCAGAACCGAAAGAGGTAGAAGTAATCCCTTCCTACTCCCGAAACATGGCGACTCAAGTTCTATCACAAATCATCGTAATAAAAAGTGAAAAAAAAAAAAATCATCTGCATATCGGAAAAATTATTGCATATCTTAAAACATGTGTGGCTTGTGGGCTGAATGGTATTTTGAATTTTGACACCCAGTAAAGAGCAGGATGACAATTCTATGCAATAATAACATGAGAAGATATTGTGTGGCAGTGCCACGCACACACTGGGGTCTCCCAAGGTGGTGCCCTATTTATTTTCACGGCAATATTTTAAGGCCAACACTGTCACCTATTTACCCATAGGGGCTGGAACACAACAAGGCAAATCTGTTTGCCTGAAAACACTTGACTGTAAGCAGGTAGCTTACAGGGATTTCAGCCAGAGACTACAGCCAAAGCCACTCACATTATACTGAGGTCCTGATACATTATGTTCTAAAGGAATTAACAGCCAGGAGAATGTGGTGGCCACACTGAGAATAATGCTATTTCATGAAGGGGCTGGATTCACCTACCAAGAGCAACTGATGAGTGTTTGGGAGGATCCTGCCTTTAGCTCTGGCTCTTGGAAAGCAGGAACCAAATCCATCCTGATTCTGCTTTCCAAGCCATATGGCTCCCTCCAGAAATCCAGAGTTGCAACGATGGGCACAGAGTGCTCAGAACCTGATATGGCCTTAAATGGAATTGATCTCATGTCTGTGGCCTTCCGGCAACTTCTCTGCACTGCCTTTGGGCTTTGCTCCCTGGCCTGGTGCTAGGGGAAGTGTGTTGAATGCCCCTCTAGCCCAGGCTCAAGGGCATGTGCTGATGACACCCCCTTGCTTTGGGTCCACAGCACATAGCTCTGGAAGCTTGAAGGCATCACATTGATAAGGATGCTGGACTAGCAAGGGGCCAGTATTGCCAAGGTCAGCCAGCTCTTGGGAGGCTAAAGAAGAAGTGGAAGAGTGGTCTGCAGCTCCCAGGCTCTGGCTCTTTGCAAGCTACAAGCACAAGGTTGCTATAAGGCTGTGTTCTCAACGGGAGAAGACCACACCCCCAGGGGATGTTGTTGGTTGCACAACTCAGGCTGGGGAGGGAGAAGGTGGCTACTGGGGTCTAGTGAGTAAACCAGTGTTTTTCAACCTTTTTATCTCATAGCACCCTTGAACCTACAGTTGAACTTCCACAGAACACTTAAATTACATTGATTAAAAAAAAAAAAAAAAAGAGCAAAAAAAGAATATACTTACTGTGCTTTGAACTTCTTTTGAAAATAATTTAATTAATGATCTTTAAAAATTTTTGAGCCACACTTAAGACCCTCTCATGGCACACCGGTTGAAAAGCACTGCATAGATGCTGTTCCATGTCCTCCAACACACACGACAGCCCCCATGCACGCACACACCCCACACCCAAATAATCATCCTGCCCCAAAGGCCCAGATTCCCAAGGTTGAGAAACCTTGAGAAAAACTGGTGTTAAATAAACAGGCAGGGGGTCTACTGGTAGCAACTTCCCTTCCATTCTAAGGACATGGATGTGACCAAGCTGACCCTTTGAAAATATTCTGTCATCCTCTCTGCAGAAAGCTCCATTCCCCATCCCAAATTGCTCTGGCAAGGGGCGTGACAACTGTGAGGAACTGCCCGGATAGGAGGTGGAGATGGCAGTGCAGGGAGAAGGATGCGTCTGTCTGGGTGTGTGGAGTAAGGACAGACAGAGGCAACCCTGAGAGCCCTGGTGGCATCTCCAGGGAAACATTCTGCTTCCCAAAAATCACATCCCCGGGTGCAAAGTGAACAGGGAAACTTGTCCGTGAAGGGTTAAATACGCATCTCCTTTTGCTGGCATGTCTCCCAGGCTGTATGAGGGCTGTTTCATCTCATGTGGATAGGAGAGACAAAGTGTGCAGATTGAAAACATCTGTACTCCCAGGGAACGGGCCACATGGCCACAGTGCCATGCCGAGGCTCCGCTACATCAGTGCCCTTTTGTTTGACATTGAAGGAGCAGCACAAATAAATACAGTAGGTTCCGTTTAAACAAAGGGCTGTGATCAATAGAGGTTTATGTCACTTACAACCTTCAACCATAAACAGAAATTTGAAGTAAAAATTCACAAATCCCAGATCAATGGCCAGATTATTTACCCTTTTGCACTACTAACGTCCCAATCTGCCTTGCACGTTAAGTAGCCAGGGAGGAAAAGGGTTTATGTCACAGGGAAGAGGAAGGCTGCGTGGATTTATTAGCCGTGATAATCAAAGCGTGTGCCATACGTTTTCTATATAAATACGGCTGGGCCGATCGTGCAAATCAGCTCAGTCAAATTTTAAATTCCAAGACTTTTGAAGCCAATGTTACCAGTAGCTTCAATAATCTGTTTCTATTTTTTTAAAGGGGCGTTAACCATCTGCCACAAAACTGTTACTGCCTTGTGGTTTTGCCATAAAAGAAAGTACGAATCTCTCCGGGGGCTCTTGGAGGGGGTACCAGGCTTCAGTCATGGCTGTGGTTCTTGGTAGCTGTGAATACTAAAGAAAAGGCCTTGCCTGATGTTATTCCAGACTCAGTTTCTCTGGGCATGAAGTCGGGCTTCCAGGGAAGGCTTACACACCAGCTTTGTACCTTGAGCAAATTGATCTTTTGAAACCTCAGTTTTCTCTTCCGTGAAATGGAAAAAGAAAATACTGTTTATCCGCTGGAGTTGTGATGAGAATTAAATAGGATGTAACATAAGAAATGCCCAGCCCATGTCTGCCTTAGGGAAAACATCACTTGTCCGGCATGTACCCCTCCACCTTATCACCAGCGTTCCTTCTCCCCAGTGAATCTCAACATATCCATGACATTTGGGAATGAACTCTTCTGAGTCCAGGGCTTGTGAGAGGCTGGGAGAGCAGGAAGGGGGTTCTGTTAGGGAGAAACATGTGCAATGGCCCCAGGAAGAGAGGGAGAAATATTTTTGCCTTCAAGTTGCTCTCAACACCCCAGTGAGGGCAGGCGATGGAGTCTTCAGACCATCCCACATCTCCTGTCACCTGCCCACTGGAGCCGATGCTTGTTCCTCAGAACCTATAGATCTCCCTGAAAAGAAGTGGCTCAGATTATCTTCCCATTGCCTGCTGGGATGCCTGCTCCAGCAAACACAATCCCCACCACATCCACTAAATTGTAAGACCCACCGAAGGCTGGGACCATGCCCGTCTCGTTCCCCTCTGTTCTAGAGACCTTGACCCAGCAAGGAACCCAGAATATGCCTCGGTTCATATTTGTGGCACATATTGGCTATCTGGGTTGCCCAGGAATGTCTGCCTTCTTTATCCAGGATTGTAGGCACCGACATTCTCCTCTTATTCTCAGCCTCCTCCGTCCTCCCCTCCTTCAGCCTCCTAAGCTGACCACTTGGTGAAATCTAAGACGTATCCTAACATCCAGGTCTCTCTTCCTTCCACCCGTACTAATAGGAATAGCAGAGAAAGTTGGGAGCCTGACATATATAGACTTGTAAGTTCACCTGGCAACATCATTCTGTCCATGTTTTTGCAAATGGAGTGAGGGTTAGGGAGATGATCCGCAGGTGGCAGAGAGGCAGCGGAGAGCCGAAAGAAAATCTGCCTGACTCTCAATGATTTAAGAACCAGTGGTTCTCAAAGTGAACAGCCTCAGCGTCTTTTGGGAGGCTTAATAAAACAGAGAAGATTGGGCCGCATGATGGAATTCCTGATTCTGTAGGTGTGTGTGTGTGGGGGGAGGGGGACTGAGAATGTGCATTTTTAACAAGTCAGCAGGCAAGGCAGATACTGCTGTCCAGGGAGGACTCTTTAGGAGACAAGTTCAATCAGTGGCTGGCCGGGTGTTACTGTCTATTTCTTCTTGCATTTGGAGAGACTCAAGTCATTTTGGAACCATCTGTGTCGTGCCATTCATCCTCAAGTATTATATATGTACATTGAACGAAAGTGAAAGTTGTCATTAACTTCTGTGAATGTTGTGAATCTTCTTCTGGATCAAGGACGGGAGGGGGGTACGGGGGTGAAGGAAGTCCCTGCAAATTAACCACGAGGCCCAGTTATGGCAAAGCTTGGCTGTTTCTTTAAAAGAAATGCAGTTCCTTGAGCTATAAGGATTCTACCTAGTATAAAATGTGGAATGTTATGGGGTGAGGGAAGGAGGACCAGAGGCTTGCATTCCTTAGTAATGAACTACATAAGCAGTAAAAGCCCAAGTTAGAATATTTTTTTCCAAACTTTTAGTCAATAAATAGCCCGTCTCTAAAGTATCACAAATACCAAATTAGCAGCGTGTGGATTCATGAGATCCGTTCATTTCTCCATTCATGCATGCCGCGAACATTTATTGAAACCTCCTCTCTGTGCCAGGATGCTGGGCCAGGGGCGGGGTGGGGAGAGTGTAGGGAGTGGGCAGTTCTGCCATGTTGACGTTAAGAGAAATAAGATACAGGCCATATCCGTGACTAGCTTTCAGGACAGCAGGGGACAAAACATGAGGAAGCAGAAGTGTGTGCCTGTGCTTGTGAACAGGGACTTGGGGAGAGGGCTTCCAGATGAAGGAAACGGCAGATCTTGATAGAATCTTTAATGGACTTTCCTGATGCTACAACCAGACCTGTTTACCAGGCCATTGTGTCCATCCCCCAGTTGCTGTGCTAAGGGTTCAAAGTCACCTGCTTCTTGGCCAACTGGAGCCACCTTGCCAAGAAGGTGACGCCACCTTGCACCCAGGAAGCAACCTCTTAACCAACTAAGTAACACAGGAGTATTCTGAGATAAGGGTTCACTCCCAGATGGACTGATTCTTTTGTATTCTAGAGCTCCTGGGATCAAGCTAGGACTAGCCTCCAGCTAAGGCCACATCCTTGCCCAGCTCCTTCCCCTGACCTCCCTTTCTTCCCTACTGAGAGCACCTGTTCAATAAATTACATGCCTCAACCCTGTCTCAGGCTCTGCTTCTGGGGAGCCTGTTGTGAGATAGAGGAATAGCGGTGACGTGTGTGGTCTCAGGGCCTGTGTTGCTGTCCTGGCTCTATTTGCTAGTTGTAGGATTCTGAACAAGCCACTCAACCACAGCTAGAACTACTCCTAGCAACCAATGGGTGCAGCAGGTGGATCCTCCAGTCCCTCTCCCTCATTTGCTCCATCTCTTTTAAGGAGCACCATTGTGTGCATGAACATTCTCCCAATGTCCATCCTGGCCCTCCGTCAATGCCCACTTGCATAGACCTCCAAGACTCATCTATACAAGTTTGCATGCTTTTAGAAACAAGTAGTCGAACCCATCTAGCTCAAGCAATAGGAAAATACAGTTTGGGGGGTATAACATGTACTGTCCATGTAGGGCAGATTCCAGGGCTAGTTAATTCAGCTGTCAGCCACAACAGTGAAGACTGACTTTTGTCCCTTGTTCTGCTCTGCTGTCACCGATGTTGGCAGGCCCTCTGCATACAATGTGACCATCCTTATGATCCATCTCAAGTCAGGTGTCCACATGGGAACTATAACAATTAACAGGAAAATGTCACTCTCTGCGTGGTTTAAACAAATCAAGAGGCACCTGGAGCTGGGGATGGATGGAGACAGTGCAGCCTGCTAGTCAGCAGCTTGGACTGAGGCTCAAACATGCAAAGGCTGTGCGCTAGCCACATGATTTTGGACATCTCATTGATTTCTGTCTGCCTCAGTTTCCTTATCGATGTGATAGACATAATAAGATGCCCACTTCATGCAGTTATTTCTAAGTTTCAACTTAGAAACTCATCTGAGTTAATAGATGACAGGCAATCTAAACCGTACTTGGCACAGAGAAGACACAAGTGTTAGCGGCTACCATATTGTGCTATATCCACACAAACTTAGGAGCTGGTAGCAAAGAGAGACAGGGCAGCACCTATTAGGTGGGCGATTGGCAGTAATGTCCACCCCATCATCTCCTCAGCCTGAGCTAACTTTCTAACCCCTTCAGTGCATTCAACTCAGCCCCTGGAGTCAAAACAGGCTGACCAGGTAGGTAAGGTTTAAATACTGTGTTTCTGAGATGGCTCTTGGTGTTCAAAGAACTTTCCTCCCAAGCATCCAGAAATTGTAGCTCTGTGCCCTCCACTCCGTAACACCATCTCTCACCTTTGCCTCCCCTGAAGCCCATCATTATCTTTCTTCTGAGTCTAGGTGGAGGTAACAACCCCAGGAGACATTACCTCATGCAGGAGGGCCAGGACCCACCTGTCTGCCTGGCTCTCCAGGCTGTGCTGCCGTGGGGAAGCTGTCCTGGGCAGGCCTGGGTTGGCTTCAGAATCACCAAGAAGGCAGACTGCGCTAATCACAGGGTGCCCTTCCACGCCACAGAGAAGGATGCCCTTTTTCACTCTGGAGCTGCAGAGCTGGGAATGAGAGTCAGGCCGCCCAGAAGGTGTCAGAGGCAGGAAAGGTCTGACTGTGGAGGGGAGGCAGAAGGACCTTCTGCTGGGGCAGTTTGTAATTGTCCAGTTCAATTCATTGTCCACACTAACCATAGAGCTGGGGAACTGTACACTGGAAGCCCGGCTGGATTTCCCCCTTAATTCTAATAATACATGTGGGCTTGAACTTCAGCTCCCAAGGGGTTCTCAGATTTAAGATGTTTGGGGGAAAAAAGCCAAGACCTACTGTTCTGATCTCTCCAAATCAAAAATTAACCACCTCTCTTCATGTATGGCTGATTTCTTACCTCCAACAGGAATAAGTTAGCAAATTGCATCTCTCGGATTCAATAATTTGTAAAACAGATGCCAGGGCCTCAGAGACGCTAAGAACCCCAATGCCACTCTGTTCCAGCCGCCTATCAGAAGTCAGAGAAGCTCATTGCTAGGCTCAAGCTCATTGCTGGCCTCTTAACAAGGGTCAGTATTTTGCACAAGAGTGAAAATCAGCGGGACACATGACCTACATGGGCACGCAGAGTCCTACTTCTCACCAGGCCACGCTCTGCCTTCTACCCTCAGGACACCCAGGTTAGCTACTCATGTGTGGCCTAGGAATTAAACAGCCCCTTCACCAACCAGATCACGGCCAAATAAACACAGAGATGGAACACACACGTTGAGAAAATTTGATAGCAACTTGACACAGTAATTTTACGTCTGCTTAATTTAACAGTTTTTAAGTGGGGCTTGTATTTCATGTACCTTGTCTATTTCATTTGTGGATTTTTTTTTTTTTTGGTTGTGTTTTATAAAACTATTATTAGTCTGAAATACATATGAAATATTAATGAAGTTTTAAAAAAACACCAGTCTTTCTGGAGAGTTTGAGAAGCACTAACTCAGGGAACCTTCACTAGCTTCCATCAGCGGACCTGAGGACCCAGCAGGGCTCTCTTTTCCTTTAAGATGTCAAATAACATTTTAATTCCAAGAAAATGAACCAAGAGTTTATAGTTAATTTTTTTGCTTATTGTTTTCACCTGTGGCTTTGTCTGTCCCCTGAAGTGCCATCATATACTGGTGGGAAATAGCATTTGTCATTTTGGGGGAAAGCTTTATAGCAGCTATCCAACAGCATTTACTTGTGAATTTTAGGTTTCAGAACAACTTGTAGTCTTGATATAGAGTAGTTGACATAGTCTTAGTACCTAAGAGCGAACTCTTCTGTAATGTTTATTACGTGCAGGGGACTGTCACAGCTGCCTCTTCTATATCAGCTCATGTAATCTTATGGTCCTCTTTTGAGATAGTTGCTGTTAACATCATCTCCATTTTACAGATGTGATAGTGCCAAGTCACTTGCCTGAGGTCACACAGCTAGTTAGCAGGTGATGGAGTTCAGATTCTCACCTGGGCAGCCTCAGTCCACGTCTTGTTCTGACCTTTGTCACTTACTGAGCTTCCACGGCCTTCCAAATGGGGCATTCTCAGAGGCAGTGTCATCATCTCTATAAACTACCAGCTGCACTAGGAGAAGGTATGTGACCCAGGACCAAAGAATTATAGGGAAGCCGAAACTGCACACAGTTCTATATTAGCCTGTGCTCAAATTAAACGAATTGGGTTATGAAAATGGTAAATAGACTAACGTTTAATGTACAGTCTGCTCTGCATTTTGCTACCCAAGTGATAGTCTCACGTAGAGTCCAAAGGATTGTGTTTGAGCTGCCCCATTCAAGACGCCCTGGCTAGAGAAATTTACTGAAAAATGGGTGGCAATTTTATAGCCGCAAAGAGACCCCATCAATTCCATTAAATTGGGGAAGGATGCCTTTATTTTGTCATGGCTGTGAAGATTCAGCCTTCGTGAATTATCCACACACCACCCACATCAGCGTTCAATTTGGTGTTTGAAGCATCCCATTTGGTTTTGAAATTAGTTGAAGAGGATGTTATTTAGGGGCCGTGTGAAGAAATATATATATATATATAAAATCTGTCTCCTGCTTATGGAAAAAATAGCTATGTTCTGATTAACTGCATGTGACACTGAGATATGTCCCTGTGAAAATGACCTCCCCTGGCAGCCTGATTTTGATTTGCAGGCTGTGGAATTAAATTCCACCTCATTGGTTTTATATTTCTCCCATCGTTTGTCCATTCGTTCACCAAATATTTATTGAGCATCAACTATAGCCAGATCCAACGCAAGGTGTTTGTGCGGAAGAAGAGGAGGGAACCCCTCAAGGGTGAAGAAGCCTTGGTCTTTGGCCTTGAGAAGTTCATGGCCAAAGGAAGAAACAGATGTGTAAACAGACGATGGTAATTCAGGGTGTGTGCAAACCCCAAGCCCTATTAATGATCCCAAAGTGATTCATTTTCTAATAGCTTGGTTACTTTGGTTATGGCAAATACCAGGTCAAACAGCCTGCAGGTTAGTAACTGAACTATTATTTATTATTTATCTACCACCACGAAGATTGAAATTATCCCTTGAATGCCTATAAGACTAACTTCAGGAGGTCAGATAGAAGAGTAGCATTTTTCTGAAACTCAGAAACAAAGCCAGCAAGCTAAGGCCAGAAAGAGTTTCTCCAATCCACCTGCATTCACCCAAGGTGTTATTCCTTTTGCTCCAGGACTCTGAAAGGTACTTCCACACCCCTAACTGGATTGCCTTGTGACAACAACCTCTGCAGATAGTTCCTACCTAGGGAGACGTTAAATGACTTGCCTGAGGCCATCTGGCTAGTTAAAGGTAGAAAAGAGTGTCTAAACCGGATCTTCTCATCTTAAAAGCTGTGCCCTGTCTGGGTCCTCATGTTACCCTAATTTCTGAGCACCCGTGCCCGTTCACTATTGGAATCACTGCATGAGCAGGCAACCCAATTTCTATATCCAGATGCGGAGTCACCTGGCCAGTTGTTTCAGGAACTCATTTAAGTGAGTGGACATTCCACTCCCAACAGAGGAGTGGCCTGCTGTGGTAACATTCATGATGGACTCAGTAAGGACAAAGAACCTTCCAGAGCCCACTCTTCATGGTCCGCTCAATTCAGCCTTCCTGGCCTCACAACATTGACGTTTTCCTTCAGTCGTTAACCCAAAAGATTCTCTGGAATAATCTTTAAGATGTGCATTAGAAAAACAACAATAAAAATAGACTTTTTTTTTGGTTTTGACTTAAATGAAAAACTCAGCTCAGCTTTTTGAAAGTCAAAATAGCCTTTGTGTTTGGAAATTAACTTTTTGTACGGGGGTGGGGGACTGGTGTAGTGATTACTGGATATTTTTAGGAATTTAAAGGTGATTGATTAATTGATGGTAAAAAATTATATTATGTAAATGCAAATTCACAATCGAGTTCGGTATCCATTGTGTTGTGGCCTTAGAACATTTTAAAAGGTCAGGATAGGCCTGAGGAAATTGGAAGTTTTAGTTCTTGCTATTAGAAAAGAAAAAAAAATCAAAACAAAAGGGAAAAAATGAGTTTGCAACAAATTCGGTAATAAAAGTCAGAATTGTTCTTTTTTTTTTCTTTTTCTTTTCATTTTGACGTTATCACAATCTAACATGATCTAACTGTGTGGTAGAAATCAGGTGAGCTTTTGTTCAACGCTTTTTGTTAGAAATCTTACTCTACGAGCCTTATCAAGCTTATAAAGTTCATAAACACTGGACCCCCAAACCATTTAGGAAGACAGAAAGACAAAAATTGAGAGAAAAAGAGAGGAGAAAAAAAACCCAGAATGGTGATAAAATGAAATTGCAGAGGGTAACACAAAAGAATCTGGGGCCATTAATTTTTATCGCTGACACAGCTACTAATATTTTATGAGGTTTAGAAATATGAGCGTGAAAAACACCCTAATATCTGCTTTTGTTCGCTTTTTGTTGTTGTTGTAATACAGAGATAAGCCCATCATATTTGTACCTTGAACGTGGCCTTATTACAGTTAAATACTCCAGTGTTAGAAAACATTCTGTGCATTGGAATTTTTCCCAGTCAGTGTCCTTTTGTTTTTGTTTAGTTTCCACCTTTTCCGACAGAAATCCGTGGACTACTTAATGTGCCATTTCTTTCTCTTGTTGTATTAACAAAAAAAAACTTATTAGAGTTCATTTCCAGTTAAATCGCAGCTGGGTTTATGTTTCCTAGCTTTCAGCACTGCCTGAGATGTCTCCATTTAAATGTAGATTTTGGCTTTACAGTGGGGAGGTGGGTGAGAGCCTTTCCTCTGCAGAATTAACATCAAGGTGAAAATAGCAGCTTGGGACAGATACCACGTTTTTCTTAGCAGAGCTGTGTTAAGTCCAGTTCAAATATTCTGAGCCATTTATTCACAAGTTGCCTTGTACCCCACAGGAGAAAACACCGTACAAGTAAGATCTATGTATTTATTGAGGCCTCCACACAAAACTTCAGGTCAAGGAAATCAAATGCTGAGGGGTGGCCTTGAGGTGATGCGGCTCTTCCCCTGACCCCTTGGAATTTATGATAAATAGGACTAAAAAGGAACATTTAAAAACTGGTCACTTGCTCCTTTTCTTGTTCAGGAACCCTGTTCTCTATGAAGAAATGGAATAAAAAATACCGTATATTCTCGAGTATAAGCCGAGTTTTTTCCGGCACAAAATTTGTGCTGAAAAACCTGAACTCCGCACAAATTTTGTGCTGGAAGAAACTCGGCTTATACTCGAGTATATATGGTATATACACTAAATAAAGCTTAATCGGGTGCAGAACATAATGTAATTTGAAGCGTAGCCTTCATGCCTCCCCACCCCTGCCCATGCCCACTTTTTTTTAAGCTGAACTGTGATAGATATCTATGATGTTCATTTTAAAGGCAAAAAATAAATAAATAAATAAAAATAAAAATAAATCACCATTTTGCTTTTTGTTGCCTGCCTTATTTCATTAAAAGGGTAAGGGAAGGAATGAAGTATTTGTAGTCACATCTAGATAACTCAACACAGGACTTTTTTCTCAGCTACTCATGAGCTGATCCTATTCCCAAATGCCACTGACCTGGGACTTTTTGAATCATGCAAATAATTCAGTGAACAAAACGTAAATAACTCTGTTAAGAGCTGGTCCACAAGCCAGCACCATGGAGCCCTATTGACGGTCGTGCTTATAGAATTATGTATCCTGATTAGATTTATCAAAAACATGGCTGTTAACCTTTTGCTAACACCCCAGAGAGAACCCTGATCATTCCAGGGGGAAATTGTTGGTAGCCTAAATTATATAGGATATTTGTTCACTCCATGTACAGGCTGTATGATGTTTATTCAGATTATCCCTTCTGTGTCCCAATTTGCCCATTTATAAGCTGGGAACAATAACAGTACTTATACCATGAGTTATCTAGGGAGTAACTTCATTTAATGCACGGAAAGGGCTCAGAACAATGCTTGGTACACATAAGTACTCGATAAATATTGGAAATTCACACACACAGATACGGTTGAACAACTAAGTTCATGAACTCAGGAAAAATGCTATATACCTCCTTGGTGAATATCACTATGGTCAATGTCAAGGTGCTCCCCTTGGGGAAGCTATACATCTGCGCCATTGCCTACTCCATCCTTCAAAGCAATTCTGGAACTTTTTGAATGGCCATCAGAGCTGTCATCATGTGAAATCTGACAATTAAGCTGCCAAACTTGTCCTAGAAAAAAATACTACCAACCTGACTGCTGAATATCACTGCCGTCACCAGATGGCCAAGAGGAGTCTATGTGTATATGTGTAGACATAGAATTATCTCCCGGAGACTCCAGGAGCCAGGGAAAAAGAAGCAGGTCTAGACTAAAATCAAGTGCCATTTAGTTTTCTGGAAACCTTGACATGGGACTGGGAAGGAACTTCTGTGAACTGCATGGTAGTGAAAATAAAATGATGGTGGACAGTGCACAGCAACAGACCCCAGAAGAAACGGGGGAGGAAGAAGACAAGGATTTCAGTGAGGGTCCCCTGATGCCTCATTGTCAAGAGAATCTTCCCGCATCTCAAGAGAAATTCGGGGCTCAAAAAACAAAAACCAAAATAAATAAATAAATAAAACAAAATGCCCTCCCCACTTTGACAGAAAGCCACCCTTTGTACCTCATCTGGTCTAAATATTCAGTTTACACATGGATGTTGCTCAGATCATGTGCTATAGATGCTTTATGTTTATTTAAGAACTCAGTTTCAAGGAATGTTTTCCAGACGTGTGGTTCACCGCAATAGACAGCTGTTGATATTCCAATCCCACGAGCATTATAATATGTTTTAAAATTGCGACACTTTTCAAACCAGATGTTCTACATAAACTGCACACAAGGGGGAAAAAAGAGAGAGAGAAAGAAAGGGAGAAAGAAAAGAGGACAGTCAGATCCATCTTTTTAGCAGCACTGGAGCTCTTCAAGCTCACTGAGAATTCACAGTAAATTGAAGTGAGCCCCATAAAGCTTGTTCTGGGTTTTCTTCTGCAGGAAAGATGAAAGGAAAAATTGTTTTAGCAGAAGGGAAAGCTCCGTCCTCTGTAAAGACAAGCAGGGGAGCAGCCAGTGAAGGTCAGCTGCAGATGCAGCTGCGGCTCTGAGGTTCTTGACCATGGCTGTTTACTAGGAGTCTTCCTTAAGGACTTCGCTGATTCCCAATTCCTTCTGGGCCTTTGTGTGTTACACAATTTTACAAAGGGCCTCCAGTTCACCCCTAAGAGTTCCATTTGGGTGGAAGGGAGTGTTGTTTGTAAACCAACATGATGTGTTGTTTTAGGTGTATATACATGTAATTGGTTATGCGGTGCTTAAGAAGGGGGCCCTTGGGGTTAGACTACCTGGGTTTAAATCCAGACTCCACCATTTAGTGCACCTGTATGTAAGTTACTTATCTTAAGCTCTCCATCTCCCTTGATAAAATGGGGACCATTACGATGCCTTCTGAATAAGGAAGTTAAAGCATTTAGCATAAGGCTTGATGCACTATAAACACTGCATACATTTTAGATACTTTCTGTGTAAAACTTGTTTTTTTGCTTTCCCCCAACCTGGTACAAACTCCTTAAGATTAACTTGCATTGAGAGAGATTTGGCAACTTCACATCCTCCTCTAGAATAATTGGATAATTTGGGGTGTCCTCAAGTCAGTCTTGGAAATCACTAGTCCACCCAACTGGAATGAACAGTCTGGGGAGAACTGGGGCTGTGGCACGCCATAACGAGGCAGGAGTGAGCTGGGTGGGAAGGCGATACCCCCAGACAGAGCGGGGCCTCCACCTGGACTGTGCACCTGGTGAGCTGTGTGGCCTTTGCAAACAGCCTCAGCCTGTTGGGTCCTGCTTTTCTATATGGATACTTAGAAACACATTTTCTTCCCAGAGGAGTCATAAAATTCAAAGCAGCCAATTGAAGTTGAGTGCCTTGCACACAGTAGGTGCTCAGTGGGTATTATTAAATATTTCTTTTATCCCATCATCCATATGGCTCTTGAACAATGTGTTTTTATATATTTACCACATTGCTTCTGCCCAAGTACAGAATTTATCAAACTGTATGTCCCTTGGCTCATGTGCCTCCTCTGCTAAAAATCAGCCAGCCAACTAATAAAGCAATAAAATGAACAAGTACAAACAAAACAATAACAAAGCAAGAATGTCTGCGTAAAATAAAACAAAATCTTTAAGGGTTACACTAACCTTTGGATAAAGTCCACTACCTGGCTCCTACTTACCTCTCCAGTCCCATTGCGCACGATTCCACATCATTCCAATCTCTGACACTGTCACTCCCTCTCAAACACCCCCGTCTCCTCCACCTTTTTGTCTGTGTACTTCCTGTCACATTTTGGTCCCTTCCCTTGTCACTGTTCATTTCTGAGCTTAGATTTCACTTCTTGAATTCCTTCTCCAACGTTTGTCCAATTCCTTTGTGATCTCTTAATCACTCCCAACCCAGCCTAGGATCCTCTCTGTTGTCCTCTCCTATTTAATTGTCTTATATGACTACAGACTTTTTGAATGCAAGAGTGGTATACTATTCAGCTTGTTACCTCAGCATCCCAGCACAGTGGTGCTCCTGAAGAGTTGGCTAAATAAAGTAGAACCCCTGTAAGTTGACCACCCGAGGGACTGTAACAAACTGGCCAACATACAGAGGTGGTCAACATCAGGAACTAGGCCTACCATACTAATACATACATGTAGTGCATGTCCAGTCTATGAAAATTAGGTCAACTCCAGGAGGTTGTCTACATAGGGAGGTGATCAACTATGGAGATTCTACTTAGTGAATGCATAAAACATTAATTCTTGGATGGAGGATTGGATGGGTGGCTGGCCAGATGGATGACTAAATGGCTAGATGAATGGATGCTTGGATGGATGAATAAATTGATGAACAGTTGGTAGATACACTGGATGGATAGATTGGTGGCTGTGTGGGTGGGTAGATGGATGGATAGATAAATTGGTCAATGGGTGGGTAGATGATTGGATGACTGGGTGGATAGATGGATGGATGATTAGATGGTAGATGGATGGATAGATGTTTATATAACAGGATGGGTAGAGGGATAGATGGAAAAATTGGTGAATGGGTAGGTAGATGGTTAGATGGCTAGATTGCTGGGTGGGTTGGTGGGTGGGTGGGTGGATGGATGGATCATCTGTGATGGGAAAGTGGATTTCAGACCTCTGCTATATTTTTGGTAGGGTAGCTATGGATTCTGTCAATTTTTTGTGACACAGGAGGTCAATAGTGACAATGAATTGCCTATGAGGCCAGGCCTTTTCTTGCTAGTAATTGCACTTTGTCTTTGGTAAGTCCTGCACCCCTCTGTGTGACCTTTTTGGCTGAGGAAGTTCTGCTCTGACCACTTCCTCAGTCCCTTATCTCACAATGGCTATCTTTTTCTCTGTGCTCCAGCCTCACCAGAATTCTCTCTACTCTTCCCATCTGCAAGGCCTCCCTGATGATGGTCTCCAAGCTGTATTCTTCTTCCATTGTCACCTGCCTGATCCTTCCTCATCCTTTTGGGCTGACCTTTAAAGTTGCTCCTTTACATGAGCTTCATGGGCTTCCCTTGTCCTCCTTCCACCTACAATTTCTAAACTGGGTGAGGTCTCTCCATGATTTGTGCATCCAGCCCCTTCTTGTCTTCAACATAGCACTTACCACCGTTCTAATTATGTGGGAACTGGCATGATTACTGGTCTAACGTCTGCCTCCTCAACCATGGTAAACTTGCAGAGCCAAGTCAGTAGTACCTGCTACCATGATGCACCAGGACATTGCTGGGGCTGACAGGAAGTGTGTACTTACAAAATAATGTCTGTTATTCAAATTAGTATGTTGGGATTGGGGGATCCATGAATGCCAGATGATTGTCTGTAAAATGAAGGATTGGCATTCAGTTGGCAAGAACTAATATAAATGTGCCAGTTGTTTACAATGTGTGTTCATTCTATTAGTCAGATCTTATTGAACATTAATAGAAATGATCAGTATCTCAGATTTTATATCAAGTTTTTTCAAAGGGCTCCATCATAGGTCCTAAAACTGATGTGAAAATACGCTGGTCTGGAGGCCAAGAGAGCTCAAGTCTTGGGAGATTCTGGCAAACCTCAGGGACCCTGCTCACAGTCCTAGGACTGTGTTTACCATTTGTTCCTGCCTCGTATGCATCCCCCTGACACAACCTTCCTTCACAGCTGTATGTTATACATGAAGAATATTCTGGGTTACTTGAAGTCAGTGATGATTCATGCCTCTGGAATGAGTGGGTCACCAAGAAAGACATGCATGGAACAGAGTAACATGCATAACAGTTTCCCTTCTTTGAGGAAGAAACTCTCTGAAAATGTCTGGGAGGAAGAAACAGACCTCAGTGGTCCACATGATAGATGTGAGTTCAGCCTTGGCCACCACCATGGTGCCAAAAGGAAAGAGGAGGAGGGACAGGTGAGCCAGGAAGCTAGATCTTTCTAAAATGAGACTGTGTAGACCCAGCATGACTAGACATCCTATCACACATGTCAAAAAAGGGGGTCAATAATAATAGGGCAGCAGGTATTGTTTACTATATGCCAGGCACTGGGCTAAGTGCTTGCTAGGCATTCTTTATTCATTACTTACTTAAATCCTTACAACCACACAGTGGAGATAGGTACTGTTATTATCTCCCTTGGTGTAGGCTCAAACAGAGCCTTCTCCCTTTTAATAATGGGGGGAAATTGGAGAATGATGAGATTAAGAGTCTTGCCAAAGGTTACACAGCTAGTAAGCTGCAATACATAATTTGAATCAATTTGTCTGCAATATCGAAGTTCATGATGTTTCTTCTGTCTGCTGTTATGTCTTGACCGACACCAAAGGTTTTGAAACTCAGAGGAAAGGGGAAGCTTTCTGGCAACTCAGCAGAGACAATTATAAACAAACCAAGACAGTGCTTAGTAAATGCATATGTCTGACTGGAGTGGATTGTGTGCATTCGGGAAAACAGTAAAGCAGGTTAGGAAAGGCAGGCCAGGTCACAGAGCATCTCAGTTATTAGAGATGGCATCTACAGTCTATTCTCTTGGCAACAGGTAGCCCTTGATCCATTTTGAGCAGCACTGTACTTTGTTGAGGATTATTTGTTGGACTAGATCTTTGGGAAAGGATGGAGGTAGGGAGGCCAGCCAGGAGGCTTCTGCAGTAGCTCATGTGAGGAGTCCCAGACTCCTCTTCTTATCCTGTCCCAGAGAAGTTCCTGTAATTGCCCAAGATACTGATGCCAAAAGATCACCAAGACACTCAAGGGAAATGATCTGTTGCCATCTCTCTCTTTAGCAACCTCTTATGCTTCCCTCCTCTCTTATGGCACTTTACCAGTGGTTCTTAACCTTCCTAGTGCTGCAATCCTTTAATATAGTTACTCATGTTGTGGTGACCCCCCAAACCATAAAATTATTTTCATTGCTACTTCATAATTATAATTTTGCTACTGTGATGAATCATAATATAAATATCTGATATGCAGGATGTATTTAGGTAACCCCTGTGAAAGGGTCATTTGACCCCCAAAGGGGTCACAACCCACAGGTTGAGAAGCACTGCTTTAGACCATTGATCTTTTAGGTGCTCACATTGGCTCTGCCTCTGCTCAACTATCCTGTCTCTGTATGGTGCTCCCAGAGTTATTTAGAGGAACAACCTTACCCATCCTTCCATTCTTGTAGCCTCAACATCAGCTTCTTCTCCTGAGAAGTTCCTGTGATGTTCCTGAGTACTGGAATGGTTCCCTTCTATGTATCCACACAACACCTGACTTTTGCTTTAAATTCACTTATTATCACTAATTAAATGTGTAGTTATTCTCTCTCTCTCTGTCTCATTTTCTCCTTCTCCCCAGAACCTTTATCATGTCAGAGATGGCATCTCTCTCTTTCATTGCCATGTTCTCTCTGTTTTGCCCAACATTTGCCGAAGGAGTGGATGAGTGTGGTGAGGATTCAGGATGACTAACCTGAAAACATAGAGTAGAGTGAAGTGAGTTTTGATCTGGGTAAGTAAAAAGAAAGATGTTGAGGCTGGAGTGAAGACATAGCATTTTGTTCCACAGCCAACTGTGGCCAGTAGCCGATCTCAGTGTCAGGAAGCAGAGACTTGGTGATTAGTGATGAATTGACCCACTAACCTACCCAAGTCCAAGAAAGAGCTACAGCAAAACACACAGCATGTGGCTAGTCTAGGACACCACTAACTGCACCTGCAGCTGTAGCAAGTGCTTTGATCCTTTGTCCATCTTGATTGAGATAGCCACAGCCCCATCTTTGCCCAGTAGGAATAGTCATGTATATGTTAAAACTTCTGTAAAATAGCCAGATTGTTCCTGCCCAAATGCCCAAATGAAGAGACACTTTCAAATCCAATAGAGAAGAACTCCAATTCTTGAGCTCTTGCATAATAGGACATATCTGTCTGTTGCCTTTATATCTGAGTGATAATATGACTGGCTATAAATTTTAGGTGTCACATTTTCTTTCCCTGAGGGTGTTTTACATATTGTCCCCCTATCTCCTAGTATTGAATTATCTCTGACATAAAGTCTGAAACCAGTTTTTTTTTTTTTTTGCCCTTCTCATAGGTGACTTAACTGGATTGTCATGAGATTCTTGCTTTTGCTTTGCAACTTGAGAACTATGCAAAAATATGTCTCTGTACTGATTAACTTCTATCAGATTTTCCCGAGGCATATTATGCTATCTCTTAAACAATATCTTTGAATAGTTTTCTTCTGTTTTGTGTTTATGTTGTTGAGTCCTTGTCTTCGACTGTGTTACTTCTAATCTCTTGTTTTCCAGAGCTACCATTTTATCTCTAATCCCTTTTAGCTCTTTAAAACTTTAATTTCACATGTTATTTTATTTCAGGACAATATTCCCAAAATATGTCATTAAGTATGTCTTTCTTTATCTTTTAATTTTTTTTTCTCATTTCTTCGGGGTGGTTTAGATGTATCAGTTATCTGTGTTGTCGGCAGTTACGTCAAATCTGCTTTTATTGTTTTATTCCATCGCTATCCTTTTATCTTGAATCCCTTTTAATTTCTTGCCTTTTATTATTGTGATCTAATTTTAATCACTTGCCTCCAGTCTGCCTTCCTGTCCTTAATTATTTGTCAACCATTCTTTTCTTCCCTTGGCTTAGGGGCTTCCAAATCAGTTTCTGAAGATAATGACTTTGGCATGCATTTTGTTTCTTTTTCTCAGATTTCCTGAGTTTGCCTGAACAGGGTGGACTTGAAGTGTGTGTGCAATTGAAAATAATGTGCAATTTAAAATTATGCACGAACTTTATGGTCACCCTCTATTATTTTTCATCTGCTTATAATGTTGCTATTATTTCTTTCTTGAGCCATTCTAAGTCTGCTTTGAGGTCTCACCTTAGGCAGGTCCTTCTTTGTTTAATGTCTTGGGATAGTTGGGTTAGTGTCTGTAGTTGTCACTGCCAGTCTCCCTTGATGTAACCTTCTTATCCAACCACGTTGCTTAAGAGTATTCTAACAACAGATGCAGTTGTCTCAATTTACCACGCAGGGGGTGGAGAACTTGTAGGATTTGGATAATAAATAATAAATAATATACCCAGGCTGGGCATGGTGGCTCATGCCTGTAATCCCAGCACTCTGGGAGGCTGAGGTGGGTGGATTGCTTGAGCTCAGGCATTTGAGACCAGCCTGAGCAAGAGTAAGATCCAGTCTCCACCAAAAAAAATAAAAAAGAAAAAAGAAATACGAAAAACTAGGTAGGTGTTGTGGCAGGCACCTGTAGTCTGAGAGACTTGGGCAGCTGAGGCAGGCAGATTGCTTAAACCCAGGAGCTTGACATTTCTGTGAACTATGACACCATGGCACTCTACCCATGGTAACAGTGTGAGCCTTTGTCTAAAAAATAAATATATACCAAATGACAGAGTCAGTCCTGAAGTTGGTCACCTGATATAGTTGAACCTTCCTGAAAAGGTACACCAGAAGCCAGTGGCATTAATATCCCTAACTATTGCTAGAAATGCAGATTCTCAGGCCCCACCCCAGACCCATGGTATTTTCACAAGATCACTGGGTGATTGGTGTGCACACTGAAGTCTGTGAAGTACTCTCCAGGGAGAGCATCCCAGGTAAGTATCACTTTACAGATCATCCACTCCTGCCCTAATGTGTTAAAGTGCTGGGTTTTACCTACACTCTGTGAAGAATGTCTTAGGAAGATAACTCTTGGCTTGAGATACGAGGCCTGTGACTGTATTTGAATACCAGTGTTTCCTGCTATTTTCCGAAGTGGAAACTCTTGTCAGCTGAGATATACTGCCTCTTTGAAGGGGAGAATGGCTGCCTGGGTGAACACACTGATCAATAATTCAAATTAAGAAATCCCATTTTTAACGCTCACTCTGTACCCAAATGACAGTACGGCCAAAGTTGTAATTATTACAAACCTCAACTCTTAGAGATTCCATTTGAATTCCTACAGCCAGGAAAAGAGAAAGATGAGAAAAGCCACTCAGCTTCTCTTAGGAGATTGTGCTTCTGCAAGACATGACCAATGGCTGGTATTATCCCCGCAGAAATCTTTCACTGTGGGCTGCATCGTATTTTGAAAGTGTATGGAGAGGGTCCCCTTTAATGAAGATGGAGACATGGGGCTGAGAGAGTAGAATAGGAAGCTCTCAAATCAGGACAGATTGCTTCCTCAAGATTCCAATATATCTAACATCCTAAATGTGATTTTGAGGCACTTGGGCGTCTCTTGGGCTGTGATTTGTTTTCTAAGAGGACAGTTCAAGAGAACATGGTTTTTCAGGGCATCATGAGAAATGTGAGTTACATAGAAGAAAGAGCTTCCTCACAGAACAGAGCAGAAATCAATGAGAGAACTGTTTACAGGTGTCTCTGCTTTGGGGGATGTCTTTATACAAGTAATGGATGGTCACACACTCCAGAAAGATACTCTCGGTGGAGGCTGAAAGATGCAGTTGATGACCTTCAGAGACATCTACCAATTTTTCCATGTGATAGCTATGTCACAAAACCAAAATATTTTATAAATTACAAAACACATGAATCTGTAGTTCAATGTGTGCAGGACAAAATTTAGAGGGTGAATTCCAATGAGTTCAATGGTCTTTTCTTTGGAAATGGAGAAATTGCCCAAGAAAATAGAGAATCCTCCTGTGCATTAGTTAACCACTTCTTGACCTTCCATTGATACGTGGAGTCCAACTTACCGTTTTACCCTGTTTATATTGCCTTAATTTAAAAAAAAATCAGCAAAACTAAAATCAAAATATTTAATGGAGGTGGATACCACCATTATCCTATTTCACAGATCAGAGATCTGAGGCTCAGAGATTCTAAAGTCAGATAACCTGCCTTGACATCTAAGTGTCAGAATTGGAACCCTAGCAATTTAACTCCAGATTTAGTACTTTTCTAATTACATGAAACTACTTCTCAGCTCACAATACTGAGTGCCAGGCACTGTGTAAAACCATGAATAACTCAGAAATTTGAGTTATTTTCAAATATGAATTCTGTCATGAAACCAATGCAGTGTTTGAAATGTCAACCAAGTGTTTAGACAGTTTGAAATGTCAACCAAGTGTTTAGAAAGGACTTGGCTAATGAATGCATAGTACCTTGATGGTTTGAGAAGTTCTTTTCTGGTGATTTTAATCTTGAAAATGGGTCATGGGGGTGACCTAAAACCAATGTGGATAATAATGAGCTGAAAGCTATAATGGAAGTGGATCCATCCCAAACTACATATGAATTAGCAGCAAGCTTCAATGTTACTATTCCAACAATATTGGACCATTTGAAACAAATAAGCAAGGTAAAGAAGCTGGAAAGATGGGTTCCACGTGAATTAAATGCTCATCAGAAAAATAGTGAAATAGTGAAATTGCTGTCATGACATAAAGGTGAAACGTTTCTATCCTATGTTTTTATGTGTGATGAAAAATGGATTCTTTTTGACAATCATAAGCATTCTATACAATGGTTGGATAAAGAGTAAGCATCAAAACACAGTCCAAAACCAAATATTCATAAAAAAAAAAAAAAAGGCTGATGCTGTCTGTGTGGTGGTCCAGCTCTGGTATTATCCACTACAGTTTCATGAAGCCTGGTCAGTTGATCACCGCAGATGTCTGCTGCAGCTGAGTGGATGACGTGATGAGAGTGATGACGATTAAGCGGCTGAGATTGGTCAACAGAGACAGACCAGTCCTCTAGCAAGATGATACTCAACCACCTGTCACACAAACAATGCTGCTCACACTACAGAGGCCGAACTTGGAGCTTATCTATCACCCACTATATGCACCAGACCTTGAGCCAACTGACTAACGCTTCTTCCAGCCTTGGGACCACTTCTTGCAAGGAAAAATATTCCATTACCAACATGCTGTGGAAAATGTCTTCTGTAATTTCATGACCATTCACTCTCCAGGCTTCTTTGCTGCTGGCACAGACAAGCTACCATTAAGATGGCAAAACTGTGTCGATAGGTGAGGCACACGCTTTGATTAATGGTACTACTTCTTTAAGACATAATAAACTAAACTTTTGATTCAAATTAGGACATTTTGTATGTAATGACCTAATATTTCCAAATGATTTCCATGTGACTGGCCAGACAACCCCTAAAGAGTCTGGGATGAATGATGTCTTGCATGGAACTGGGTACATTGCTGCCCCAAACAAACTCAGAGTCTGTTAACAAGGAGGAAGGTTCCTGGGCAGTCCACAGTCAGGCCAATATTTTGAACTAATATTCTTTACAAATGCAGGTGATTCTTTTTCCCAGAAGTCCTACAGAGCCATAGAAAAAGTGCACCCTCTTAATGACGTTAAACTAAGCAGCCTCCTAAGTCTGCCAGCACCTCTATTGGAAGGGCTAGTCCCATCTCCCCAAAGCAAAATGTTTTTAAAACTTCTCTTCCCATTGATAAATTGTCTGATCAGAGACAGATTGAATTATTTATTTGGACTCTGGAAATCAGTATGGGCTATTCTCAATGCGGCTGTGGTCCAATTTTAGAAAATGTTATTTGTGGAGCAATAAATAACAATATTACTCCCGGCCTCCTTTTACTGCTGTTTTATTCATCCATTCAACAGATAAGTAGTGGCCTCTGAGTATGAGTGGTAGGCCTGGGAATAAAATTACAGACAGGGTAAAATTTCTAAAGTTTAAGCTTTTGGAAGCCAGGAATCATATCATCCTTTGATACCATGATATCCCTACAGCCTAGCACATCTCATGGTTATGTCAAAATATGTTTATTGAATGAATGCATGCAGCACAAACTTCATAAAAATTCTATATTTGAGTTGGAATCTCAAATATAGAGAGGAATAAACTTCGGTTGGGTCTACCCAACTCACCCAGATACCCTGCAGTAACTCCTCTCTTATCTGTATTGTATTTGGTGCATATATGTGTAATTGTATTTTTAAAAGTAAACAATTCAACATAAGATTTTAAAATTTCCTCCAAGTTCCAATGATTTGTGGGCCTATGATTTAAATTCAGTATTCCTGGCTTAGGTAAACATCAAGACATCCTTTCTTCTTGAGGTTTCACCATGTTCCAGAGACAGAGGAGAAGAAGAAAGATGTGCTCAGTTGTCAGACAGCCCTCGGAGTTTGCTACAGAGGCTGCTTCTGTGGGCAGGTCAGGGAGCTTCCGGCTGCCACCAAGTGTGTTTCCATTCCTTCCACTTCCGCCTCTCCTATGTCACCCTTCCCAACCTCCACATTCTGGCATGGACATTGTCTATCAAGCTGCAACCTTCTTTTTGCTGACAGCTGAAGGTGGGAGAAGGCCTAGACTTCTGACACAAGGCTACGTCTTGGGGATACTTTTATGATGTCCTTGGCTGGAGAAGCTTCCCTGACGCTTCCGTGGAGGAGGGAGACTTAATTCTCTCCAGATTAAGATGCAAAATGTCCATAGTGGGGAAGACTCCATTGCCAGAGATGGATTCACCAAATGAATGGCTTGTGACTCAGATCCAGCCTGGTTATTTAGCAAAGTTCTTTGTTGACCAGTTGCTCTGGAGAAGAGCAGCTCTGTTGCCTTGCCTGTCTACAGCTATCACGCTTATATCAGCGCACTGACAAGACTGTACAGTTCCTTCAACTATATTTATTGAGCACCTATGGTGCATTTGGTGTACACAATGGTAAACAAGACCAACAGAAGCCACCGTCCTGATAAATATTATGTATAGGAAGGGAAGACAGTCAATGAAATACTCGGTTGCACTAAAAGGTGATGAGAAGCAGAGGCACGCACTTGGATGATAACGTGCTCTGGGGGCACTTAGTAAGAGCACTGGCATATGTAGCAAATCAGGGCATCCTCCACGAGAAATAGCACACAAGCTGAGGAAAGAAAAATGACAGGGCTGTCTCATTTGTCTTACGTCTCTAGATTGTAGTAGGATGCCTGGAACAAAATGTGTGTTAACAGGACTAAATGAAAGACTCCGCAGCCCAGGCGTCTTCTTGATCCTGTCCCCAGAGGAAGCTGAGAGCCTCACCCACCTCCTCTTTTCCCTAGCACCAGTCTCCCAACTGGCCTCCATATTTACCCTATTGACTGTACTCAATTCCCCATGGTCTGCATGACAGTGTCCTTAAATCACAAAATGTATCACATAATCCCTGCACTGAGTCTTCCCAAGCTTTCCTGTGCCTCCCCAGGTAGAGCCCATTCCCCTGCCCCCCCCCCCCCGTTGTACATTTCTGTAACATAGATCTCATCAAGTCTTGAATTTGTCTCTCTTATTTTCCTCTCAACTTCCCTCCATTCCTTCCTTCTTTCCTTTCCTTTCCTTTCCTTTTCTTTTCTTTTCTTTTCTTTTCTTTTCTTTTCTTTTCTTTTCTTTTCTTTTCTTTTCTTCTTTTCTTTCTTTCTTTCCTTTTTTCCTTCCTTCCTTCCTTTCTTTTTTTTCTTTCTTTCCTGTTTTTCTCTTTCTTTCTCCTCCCTTCATCCCTCCCACCCTCCTTCCCACCCTCCTTCCTTTCCTCCCTTCCTTCTTTCCTTCTTTCTTTCTCTATTTCAAAATATTAAGGATCTTACTAATGTTTTTGTTACATGGATACATTATGTAATGCTTAAGTTGGGACTTTAAATGTGCCCATCATCTGAATAATGTTCATTGTACCCAATAAGTAGATTTTTACCACTCCCCTCCCTTCCCACTTCTAGATTTTCAAGGACCCTTACATCTCTTTGTGACTATCGATTATCTGCCAATTACTAGAGAATACATATGGTCTTTGTTTTTTGATTCCTGAGTTACTTCACTTAGGATAATGGTCTCCAGTTTCATCCTAGTTGTAGCAAATGTGACACTGTTTAATTCCTTTTTATGGTTGAGTAGTACTCCAAGGTGTGTGTGTGTGTGTGTGTACATGCTGTATTTTCTTATCTATTCATAAATGAATGGGCACTGAAGTTGATTCCACATCTTTGCAGTTGTGAAATGTGCTGTGATAAACATCCAAGTATAGCACCTTTTTGACAAAATGACTTCTTTTCCTTTGGGTAGACACCCACTAGTGGGATTGCTGGGTTGCATGGTAGCTCTACGTTTATTTCTTTATGGAATTTCCATGCTGTTTTTCATACAGGTTGTGCTAATTTGCAGTCCCACCAACTGTGTAGAAGTGTCCCTTTCTTTCTGCATTTGTGCCAGCCACTATTGTTTATTGACTTTGTAATAATGGCCATTCTGATGGGGGAAGGTGATATCTCACTGTGGATTTAATTTGCATTTCACTGAAGATTAATGCTATTGAGCATTTCTTCAAGTGCTTCTTTCTATGGTAACTCTGAACACATGCTCTCTTTGCCCCACATCTGTGTCTCAACTGGTGAGTGCCCCTGCATCCTTACAGAGCTCATACACAGATCTCCATTTGCTCATGCTTGTCCCAGCTCGCCTCATCCTAGGTAGGCTCCCTGACAATCATTGCATGATTCTAAGTGAGCCTTGCATCCCTGCTAGACTGTGGGAGACTTCCTTAAGAACGGAGACGTGACTTTATTAATCTTTGTTTCCCCAGAATTCTGTCTAAAGGGAAGTAGGGCCCCAGCGAACATTTCTAAAAGGAATAGGGCATTTTTCACTAGCTCCCAGTAATATTCACTGTAAGACACAAAATGAGTAGCCTTTCTGTTTTCTAAAAGTGATAGCAACCATTACAGACATATCTTATTTACTAAATTCTAAAAACACTTTTAGGAGAAGCGATTGGCTTTTGCTCATACTTTATATACTGTACTTCAAAATAAATGATCAGCACAGCAGCACAGGTACGAGGGTTTCTAAATGGGAGAAAATATTCTGGGACCTTTGAGCATTGTCAAGATAAGCCAGCAAGTTCCAAGAGCACCTTATAGACATAGGGGTTTTTTTTACTTTCAAAAAATTCTCCAACACTCTCCTGGAAAATGAAGTAGGAGCAAATTGGATTTCCCTTTTGAGTGACTCTCTTGAGAAGAAGGTTGTAAGTCCAGAGAAAAAAGCAAGCCAGCCCCACCATTGCAGCAGGCCTAGAAAAGAGCTCACCTGAGAACTCATAAATTAATTAGGATATTTCCTTAATTGGTTATCAAGAAATGGTATAGAGGATAGATAGTGCTCAGGTATCACTGTGATCCCTTTGCAAGGTTGATTTATCACCCCCATGTATAACCTCGGTGGAAGAATGTTTACTGCTGAGCTCAAAGCTGTAATGAACGTAAACTTTACAATGGCTGCAGGAAATTAAGCAGTGTCATTTCAGAATACAGTATCCCATCTATCAAGTTAATACCAGGGTTCCATGGACAGGATATTCTGGGGCTGGTAAATCTTTTGAAGCATGTGGTGACTCAACAAAATTAACTTTGATAATTTACATACCTGACTGTGTATGACATGCATTTGTCGAGTGTTCCCAACAAGCCAGCAAACAAACTGTTGTTTTCATTCCAGATATCCCATGCACTCCAGCTTCCTCAAAGGGTTCGTTGCAAACAGAAAGGCTACCTGTCTCAAATGGCGATTCAAAATATTTTCCAATGCAATTGGAAAGAAAGAATTCTTGTTTGAGGCTAAGAACATTATTTCCCTCTTACTTTTAAACAAGACCCTTACGAGATTTAAGATGAGGATTGATGAATAAGGATCAAGGTAACCAAAGACGTCCTCTCCCTGGTGTTGGCTCACAGACAGGTTTAACTCCTGGATCTTAGTATCATATCCATAAAATGAAAAGATTGGTCTTAGAGTCTCATTTCTACTCCACTGAGTATGATTATATTTCCAGTGAGGATAATAACAAGATACAAAGTTAGAAACTAAATAATACAACTTCCACCCTCACGCCCCTTCTCCCACAGAACGGTGGGTAAAAGGTCTAGGTAACTCAACCTAGGGCCCTCTCTCTGCTCCTAAGAGAGTAAGAGTGCAAGAAGGGAAGACAGATGGAGAAGAGAACTTGCTGCAAAAGTACTAGATGGGAGTTGAGTTTTGCTGCCCCCCTGTTCTCTGTATGAGCTTTAGTCGCCTCATCCATAAAAATGGAATCAATTTATCCATCCTCTTCATCTTGGGATGCAGAGAGGTGTGTCAACAGGCCCAAGGAAGTTGAACCAAAAAGGTTGTACCGTGTTCAATATTCTTATTATTTATTAAGCTACAAGCTCCTGTGACTACATATGCTGGAGTTTAGTACAGTAAGCTTTTTGCAGATATTTGCTAAATGAAATAATAAGCATGTTTACTTCAACTTCTGATCATTGTTGCATGAAGAAGGCCATGGAATCAGTTTGGAGATGAGTTCTTATGGGGATGCTGAGGAGAGAGGGTGGACATAAGGGTGAGTCCATATGTAGGTAGTGACTTGGAGAATTTAGTCCTTTAGATCCCTTGAACCTTAAGACCCACCAAGAAACCCAGAATAAATGCATTTTCTGTGTAAAGGCATTAATTCTTCCTGGCCTCCTTCTACCATCCTGCATAACCACTTTACCATCTTCCCTGAGTCACACTCACCAAATTCTAGAGATGTCAATCCCCAAAGGATGGTGGTTCCCTTTCCATTACTTGGTGATGGCTCTGTGGGCCCACCCTAAAATCTTTCTGGGTTTCTCTCAGGAAAGTAGACACAAGGGCATATACTGGAGGCCCCCAAGGATCTGTATTGGAGAAGCTCTGAGATAAGGGACAGAGGGCTTAGGAAACCCCTCATTTCCTTACAGGGTCTAAGTCCACATGGTGGCACCTCCCTGCTTGGCAGGGCTGTCTGTACCATTTATTTTATATCATTGTCTTTCTTGGAAGGAAGGAATGGTTTTGAATCCAAGGAAGGATGGGGCATCACTCGGATAACATCAGACCAGAACTCCTGCTTCGTGAACTGCTCTTTCATTCCTCAAGGGATTTTTCTCTGGACTGTGACAGGGGATAGGAAGAAATCCCTCTTCCCCATCATGCTGAAGACCCCAGAGCAAAGTGAAAACAGGGGAATAATTCTGAGCCATATTCAGAGGGAAGAATAGGCAGTGAGGCTGCCTTTGCCCAAAGTGCTACACAGTTCAAAGACTAATGCTGTATTGTACCCTTTTTAGGACCTTAGTTCAATCTAAAATTGCACATGTTTTGCTATTGCAAGACATAGCAACCAGAAGACATTGCTATGCCTATTTCTTTGAGAACTGACCCAACTAGAACAAGAAGTAAAATGGTAATTATCACCATCACGTTCAATGAGAATACTTACCATGTGTTTAGTGTTGCTCTAGGATTGTTCTTGGTTCTTCACTGATGTTTTCAATGATCCTGGAAATAATCCTGAAAAGTAGATTATTATCACCATTCTACAGGAGAGATAACTGGAGCTCATTGTGAAACAAAGTTTCACCGTCTCAGCACTACTATTCTGGTATGAATTTTTCAAGGAGCTGCAACCTTCTTCTTGCTCACAACTGAAGGTGGAAGAAAGTCTAGTCTTCTGGCTCAACTCTCCCTTTTTGGGATACTTTTATGATGTCCCTGGTTGAGGCAGTTTCCCCATTTCTTCTGGGGAGGAGGGAGACATAATTCTCTCCATATTAAGATGCAATGTGCCCATTGTGAGGAAAGACTCCTTTGCCAGGAATGGATTCACCCAATAAAGGGCTCGTGATCAATAATTTTCTGGGCTGGTTAATTCTTTGCGGTGGAGGTTATACTGTTCATTGTAGTATGTTCTGCAGCATCCTTGGCCACTGTTTAAGACTCTGGGGATAAATTTGGAGTTTTGGTGTTGACATAATCAGTAACCATTCTGTATAAAAATTACACTTCAATGAATCTATGGAGCAAACAAGCAAGCAAACAAAAACCCCACTAACCAGGTGGCACTCTTGGTCTTTGACAGACAGAGAGAGTTGAGTCTGAATTGGGTTGGAAAAATGCACCAATCAATATTGGACAATTAACCTAGCAACATTTTTTATACAATTCGGAGCCAAATTTTATGGTATGATAAATAAGTCTGTCCTTCCTGAGGCCCACATGCTTGAACACTTAAAGAGAAACTCACATACTAGCATGATTGTTTCCATCAAATTCCAAGAATTCATCCAGTCCAGTTCTGCTGGTGATAATGTTAGCAATATATCTTTTAAAAGTTCCAAGCATGAATTATTTGCAACAGGAGTTTGCTGGTAATAGCATGCATCATACATTAGTTCTTGAAGCTGAATAATGCAGGACTCGTGCGGCCTGGGTCGATAGAATTTGGACTTCTCCAAATCATTTTCCCTTCGCTTTCTCACTGAGCAGACAGTCCTTCTGTGAGGCCAGCCCCCTGCTGTGGCAGCAGGCAATCTCCCTTACCTTACTTCATGTAAAAGGAACAGTGATGCCCCCTCATTTCAGGATGATACCCTGTGTGTCTAAGACACCACCACCCCAGAGCTCCAGGGAACAGTTAGTAATTAATTGATGAGAGTGGGTTTTTTCCAGACACATTGCTAGAATACGGGTTCTGATTGCTGCATGCACAGGAAGAGTTGAAGTGCAAATTGTAACACTGTTTTCACCCAAACAAAGCAAATCAAAACTGCATCAGGAGAGTAAGGCTGAGATGGCATAACTTGATTTTCATTTCTGGAGTTACTCCCAAATGATTGGGTCTTTCCTGCCCCTTAATTTGCATATCTTTTCTCCCCTTCTTTATTTACTTCTGCGTCGTCTTACCCTCCATCGACACTGATAGACGTTTTTCTCAAGCTTCCATCAGATTTTTCCACCACTAAATGCCCACCACTTAGAATAGTGGCCAACGCATAGTGAGTGTTCAGTAAATATTTCTTTTCTTTTTTTAATTTTGAATTAAAATCATAACTGTATACATTTATGTGTATACATAATGGGTACATACATCACATAATGTGATGACTTGCTGTACAGTGTGGAATGCTTAAATCAAACTGATTAACATAACCATCACCTCACTTATTTTTTATGGTAAGACATTTATAAGCAAATATTTCTTGAATGACCTAAGTTATTTATCTGGGATAGGATAAAAACCCTGTAGATTGATAATATGTATGCCCCCACTTCTGCATATGCTGATTCTGATGATTCCACTTCTCCTAAAGAAGGATTGGATTGGTTCCATTGAGCAGTGTTGTCTTCTGTGGGCAGAGGTCTATACCAGGTCACCCCTTAGGTCACTGGACTACCCATGATTTGTATCCTGATGGGTGAGATACACAGCATCACATGGAAACTTCTGCATAAAGAGTAACCTCAAGTAATTGTTCCATGGGCAGGTAAAGCATCTGGATACTCTATACACCTCTTCATCTCCCCAACAAATGCACATGAACCTCTATTGTGGGCCCCACACCATGCTGGTTGCTACATATATCAATAGAATAGAATGAGTGGTTAAAGTAAATTTACTAGTCAAGAAGAAAGGGTTCAAAATGTATGCAAGGAAACTCTTGGTGGGGATGGATGTGTTCATTGCCTTGACTGTGCTTGTGGTTTCATGGGTTTACTCAAATGTCAAAATTCATCAAAATGGTACCCTTGATATATATTTTTTATTGTGTATCAATTGTATCTTCATAAAGCTGTTAAAAAAATGAAGCAAAAGGATGACTTCCAAAACAGTGAGGCCATTGTTTGTTGAGATTGATGTTTTTATACCCCCCCCCCTTTCCCCCGTGTTTGTTTAAACATTGGATAAGAAAGACCTTGGTCTGAAGTAATTATAACTGGGTCAGAAAGACAAGCCAACACGACAGCTGCTATTTAATGGGGAACAATGTGAAACTTTTTCTTTGCAACTCAAAAGCCAATGATCCAGTGTGGGAGGGGGGAGAAATAGCTAGATACAGAAAACTATGTAGGAGAAATGGAGGGTGTTTAATTGACAATAAATTCGACACTGCACTCTGATTTCCAAAATAAAAAGTAAGATTTTAGGATGCATTATCGAAAAGAAGAAAGGAGATCATTTTGTTCCCTAAAAAGTTCTGTACTCAGCTGGAATATTGTGTTTGTTTCTGGTGGTTATGTATTAACAGGGACATTTGGATTGTCCCTGTTTAGAATGTTTGATTACAGTCAGCTCCTTTTTATGAAATGCCCTCTGGGCATGTCTCCCACTTAGGAGATATACAGGATGATAGAAAAAAAATTCTAAGATAACATGAGGAAAAGTAGAAGGAGCTAAGAATGCCTAGCCCAGAGAGTGCCTTCAATCTCTGCAAAATCCCAGAAAAAGAACAGCAGGCATGTACCAAACACTCTGGGAACCACACATCACATGCCTCAAATCATTAAGTCTATACAGCAAGCCCTTGAGAGAATGTGGGTTTGGTGTATTCACCAAATTTTCTGATTCTTCACCTCTTGGGACCTGGTAAGATTGCACTTTAATTTTTTTTTTTTTTTTTGAGAAAGACTCTCACTATGTTGCCCTTGGTAGAGTGCTGTAGCATCATAGCTCACAGCAACCTCCAACTGCTGGGCTTAAACGATTCTCTTTCCTCAGCCTTCTAGTAGCTAGGACTACAGGCACCCACCACAATGCCTGGCTATTTTTTTGTTGCAGTTGGCCCTGGCCAGGTTCTAACCCACCAACCTTGATGTGTGTGGCTGGTGCTGTAACCACTGTGCTATGGGTGCTGAGCCAAGATTGTACTTTAAAATCGGGGGTAGCTGTGTAACTTTCTTTGGCTCATGAAATGTGAGTGCAAATGGTGTGTATGATTTCTGGAAAGAAGCACATTTCAACACAGAGTCTCCATCAGCTGATGGCTGAGTGGAGACAGCACAGGGCAGAGCCTTCCCTAGCCAAACTGTGGTGAACATGAGGCCTAAACAAAATTCAAAGCTTGGATTAAAGCTACTAAGATTTGTGAGTGTCTGTTACTGCGGCAAAACAAAGCTTACCCTGACTGATACAAAGAGTACATTAGTATCGTCATATTTCAAATGAGGAAGTGATTTGCTTCAAACCCTGCATTCAATCAGTGACAGAGGTGGGATCTGGATTCTGATGCATCTCGCCCCAAAATGCATGTCCTGAACTGCAATGCTCCCCAGAGGGTATTAAACATGTCATCATTAGGGCAGGTGAAGAACCAACACAAGTTAGAAGACCCCCAATTCTTGGTTCAACGTAGGAGACCATATTCTTACAACCCTAGTTATGTGGCAATAGAAAAGTATTCTTAGATGGAGGTTTTAGTCTTTCCATCTCTGGCTTTGTTGGAGCAGAAGCTTATGAACTTTTCTGGGATGTGGTGGTAAGAATTGAAGCACTAATAATATATATGGATGGAAAGACTTGTTAGTTTCCTTCCAGCTCTGATATCTTAGGAGACTGTGTATCTCCTAAGTGGTGGATATGCCCAGAGCGTGTTTCATATAAAGGAGCTGACTGCAATCAAACATCCTCAACTGCAGTGAAGAGAAAGGTACCTCTTTTGCAGCATCTACGTAGCTGATAAATTAAGTCAATGCTGATACCATATACACTCTATGTAAGTTCAGCAGAACCTAGCTGAGCTCTCAAATATTAATTGCGAGAAATGATTTTCCAGCTCCAGGCTGAGAAGCACAGCCCTGGATCAATCTTTATTCTCTAAGCTCTCCCGAAAGGTACATTTCTTCCTTTTTTGTCCATGACTCCATCCCCCACACCACGTTAATAAATGCCAATGTCTTGTTGTGACCAGAGATTCTCTCTGCATTTTAGATTTCATCTCCCTTTGGTAGAATACTAAGACCCGTGCTCCTTCCCCCACTCCTCCCAGACCAAAACTCTCAGCTACGTAAATCATAGAGCAAGGGGATTTTTATGCAAAATAAAGCACTTTCCATGCTTTTTCCCTTGCAATGATTACATGATTTTCCCCTGAAACTGAACAATATTTGTTTCATAAATAGATCCCTCTCTCTGTAAGCAAACCTTGGAAATGGATTATTTGTTTGGTTTGCATTTTGCTTCCCGGCGTTGCAGCCAGTTCCCCGAGGCACACCACAAAAAGGAGGACTGAGGGGGCCGCCAGTTGTCACAGAGCCTGTCCTTTACCCGGGGACTTGCTTTGAGTGGCACATTGCTTTTTAGAACTTGGAGCAGGAGACACTCAGAGAGACTTCAACGGAGTCGATTTCTCATCCTAAAAGGGTGATTTTCAAATTATCAGTGACAAAAAAAAACACACACACACATAGGTAGAAAAAGAAAGCATGTATTTTAACACTAAAAGGTCACAGCATTTTCAAGCAGGTGTCTAGTATTGATAATCTCATGTCCTTTTTGGAAAAACTAAAACTAAAACAAAAAAATAAGAAAGTTCAATATTTGAAAGATAGTACCTTTCTCTGTGGAAGGTAATAAACCATGGAAGTTCAACAGCATTTTTCACAAGGTGGTGCAAATTATAGTCAGATGGGAAAAAAAAAAAAAAAGAAAGAGACAATGACAGTGGGATTGGACAGTGGGATTGAAAGGAAGGATACATTTAAAAGCAGGGTTTCAAGTATTCTATAGCAAAATGCTTCCCAAAGGTGTGTATCCTCCGTTGCACAGAACACCGGCAGTATGGACGCCCCCATGCTGTAGGGATGGGGGTGTAGACTGAGTCTCCAGGCCCCTCTGACTTAGTGTGGCCAGGGGCCACGTGACAGTCAGGGCTCCATGCCCAGCTGGTCTAAAGAGACTAAGTCATTTGATTCCCAGGACAAAGGAGCCCCACCAGAGTGGACACAGCCCAGCAGGGAAATCCTGACATCACATAAAATAGAGGCAACCTCATTCTTCTGGAATGTGAGGGGTTTAAAGGATAGCAGAGTTGAAATGTGCCTTTGTACCTTGCCTAAATCTGAGCTAAGCCTGTGAGTGTCCAAGTATCATTGAGAACATGGTAAATGATTGCATTAGCCTGCAGCAAGTTAAGCATTTAATGTGTGTTATGGACTTGTCCATTTCAAATGATCCTTCTGTCTCTTAGAAAGTTAGAGCCAGTGGCTTTACACCTGGGAGCTGTGATATGAGACTCCCTGAACTCAAATTCCCACTTCTCCTGCTTGGTACGTATAGGATAATTTTATAACAAAGCTCTTCTCTGAATCTCAGTTTCCTCATCTGTGAAATGGGATAAGAATGGATGATTGTCAGGATTTACACAACACTCATCATCATCACACCATCCCAAGCCTCATCACTATAAAAATAGATTTCTAACCATTTCAACTAGACACGCTCTGCTAGGGTAGCCACCCTAATTTGAGAATCCATGCACATTCAAAGTACAAAAATCCTAGACATGAGAATAAAAAATACCCAATATTTAAAGCCTGGGTTCTTGACCTTCAGATCCATCCACGTGTGCCTTGGCATTGATTGATCCTGCGTTTTTACATTAACAAAATGTTAATTATAATGTGTGATTCGTTCGCTGCCCATGTCTGTGGCCACAGCATGCTTAACATGGTTTTTCCTTTTCGTGAACTCACATCTAAGTCTCCGTGGCCTGATGAGCCTGTGAGAACGTGGAGGGCAGGGGTTTCAGGACAGCAGATGTCACCTAGTTGTTCCCATCAAAAGGCCTCTTGCTATGGGGTGTAAGACCAGTATCTGTAGTGTCAACCCTCCTAACCCTTTGTGCCTTGCTTTGGTTACCTCTGACCTCTCTCTCTTCGTCTGTTGGATTTGAAGTTTTTAGGAGCTGCTGAAGAGTCTATGTCTCTCTGCCATGGCCAGTGGACAAAATCTGAGCCATGCTCAAACATCAGAAACATTCGCTCGGTGCTCATTGAATGAACAAATTTTTTTTTTTTTTAAAAGATGCATTCCCCTTTAGTTAAACATGGCAAGCCTTAGCATGTGTGTTGATTTCCCCAGGCCTTGCTGGGCGGCACATACATGCTGGCTGTACTTGGTGTCATATCTCCAGGCTGAGCACAGGCCCCATGGTGGAGGCTTCATAAGTGTTTGTGTTGTGAATGAATGAAGGAGTGAATGAATGAGTAAACCATGGAGTGGCTCCATAAATATTTAATGTTCCAGGTTAAATAAAACATTTGCCATCTGATAACTTGGGTAACTTGGGGTCTATCCATCAGCTCATTAAGTGTACGGCAAAGAATCAGTCTTTAAACTTGTCTTTTATAAAATACGATTTGAGGGCTGTAAGAAACCTAGAATTATGCACGCATGAATAAAGCTTTGGTTGGAGCTTTCTGTCCCGATTCTGTTCACCCAGGTTTTTATCCGAACTTAAAGGCCCTTGGCTGGAAAGTGTATTTACTTTCCTCCGCCATCGCCCCACCTCACCCCTCCTCAGGGGTGAACCTGTCATTGCCTGCATATTGTTTTGGTAAACTCTTTCTCACAAAAAGAAAGATAATAATACAGGCAGTTCCCGAGTTACAAACATCCCAATTAGGTACAGCTCACACTTATGAACAGAGGCTATTATAGTAAGTCCCTGAGTTACAAACATTTGCCTGACATACGACTTGCAGTTAGGAACAGAGGCTATTGCAGATAGTAAGTAGGTGTAGCTGTTCCAACTTACAACCAAATTCAACTTAAGAACAAAGCTACAGATCCTATCTCGTTTATAACCCGGGAACTGCCTGTAAAGCATTAACTGATGTATGTGTAACTCATTTCAGAGACACAATTCACGCTTTATTTTATAAAGTGGGGAAACACAAGGGGTTGCTCGGAAATTAACACCAGGATATTACCAAGCTTTGACAAGGATATGAGTTCTCTCGCGTTGCACCTCAGAATACAAAACGATAAAAGTACTTTGAAAATCTGTTTGCAGTGTTTGTAAAAATGAACCTTATACCTTCACTTTAACCCAGCACTTCCATTCCTACGAATATATACCCACAACACGTGGGTGTATGTGTCCAAAAAGTACATGCAGGAGAATATTTCTGAAAGATTTCTTTATCTCAGACAAAAGATACTGTATAGTGATTTAAAAGAACGAGCTACTGCTTCAACAGTACTGTCTATTTCTAATTAGTCTAGAAGAATCTTACAGATATTTTGTTGAGTGAAGGAAACAAGACGTGAAAGAGTCAAACATATATGAGGTTAGACAATTAAGTTTGTGCGCTCATTCTAGAAAAAGTGCTATGTATGCCATTGCTGAATATTGCAACGGTTAGTTTCAGGGTACTCCCCTTGGGAAGCTGGGCACTGATACCAGCACCTAGGCCATCCTTCACAGGATGGAAGTCTTTTTCTTTTCTTTTCTTTCTTTCTTTCTTTTTTTTTTTTTTTAATTAAATCATAGCTGTGTACATTAATGCAATCATGGGGCACCATACGCTGGTTTTATAGACCGTTTGACACATTTTCATCACACTGGTTAACATAGCCTTCCTGGCATTTTCTTAGTTATTGTGGTAAGACATTTACATTCTACATTTACTAAATTTCACATATACCCTTGTAAGATGCACCGCAGGTGAAATCCCACCAATCACCCTCCCTCTGCGCCCCTCCCTTTTCCCCTTGCCCCTATTCTTGGGTTATAACTGGGTTATAGCTTTCTGAAATGGCCATCAGTGCTGTTGTTGTTTGAGGCCTGATGATTATGGTCACCTTTGAAGTACTGCCTTTGGCCATCTGGTGACCATAGTGACGTTCAGCAATGAGGTATGCAGAACGTTTTCTGGGATGAGTTCTCAAACTTAATCCTCAGATCTCACATTCCCACTGTTCCGATGGCCATTGTAGGAAAAGAGTTCCAAAATTGCTTTGAAGGGTGGACGAGGCGCTGGCTTCAGTGCATGGCGGAAAGTATACCGAATGCTTCTCAAAAGTATGTATCCTCCATTGCACAGACTCCACGGGTAACTCCACGAATGTAACCACAGGGATATTCAGCCATGTAGCACTTTTTCTAGGATGAGTTCACAAACTTAATTGTCAGACCACATACAAAGTTCAAAGACAGGCAGAAGTAATCAATGGGTTGACCAGGAGGTAATAAATGGGAGCCTTCTGGGGAATAGAAATATTTTCTGTCTTGCTTGTAGGAATGGGTACACACAGGTAAACTGTGTACTTAAGATTAGCACACTTCACCTGTTTGCTGTGGGTGTATTCCTTACTTAAAAATTAAAAAAAAATAAAATAAAATAATGGTGACCAATATTGGTATTCTTTCACCACAGCAAGATCACTTAACTTCTTTATTCATTGTTACAATCTTATTATTATTTCTTTTTAAATATCCATAAACAGCTCTGGCTGTGTTTCCAAGTGTTGTATTAATGAAAACAGTCCGATTACACTGATGTTTGTAATGTGGACCTGCTAGCAGAGAGGACAGTCACCACAGATCAATGATGGAGCTTAGACTCAGGAGCCATGTGAGCCAGGTTCATATTTTGGCTTTGCATTGTATTAGCTGTGTGATGTTGGGCATGACACCTTAACATCTTTGAATCGTAGTCTCTTATCTAGGAAATGGAAATAATATCGGTATAACCTCAAAGGGATGAAATATGAAAGTGGATGTGGAAGAGGGTAGCTCATTGCTTGGCAAAGTACAAAGGCTAATGAGTCACCACATCAGTAGAATTTGAAGTGGGGCTCGTACTAGTATCAAGAGAAATTGCCGAGGTAGATAGAATCAGAATCATGCTGGCAAGTCCAGGCCATACCCTAGATTGCTAGGTTTTGAGCTGTACCCATCACAGATGATGTGACTGGTAGTGATACTGTAGCCCATCACATCAGAATGGAAACCTCCGGGTCTGGCTTGGAAAAGGGAAACGTGGCCTGCAAGAGATTTGCTCCTGGATCTGGAACACCCCATACTTAAGGCAAGACATTTATCCATGTTCCTGGTGTCACCAGACCCCAAAATAAAGACAGATGTGCTGTGCCCTGGTCTGCACCCCAGCCTGTGGTTCATTGGGCAGATGGATCATATAATTCTGTGTAATGATTCCCTCTGACCAGCTGCCACAGGACAGTGTGTGATTACTGTGCAGAAAAGGAAACCAGGGGTTAAACCTTGGTGGAACCCACATCTGGTTAGATCATTTACGTTTGTAATTGTTTTCCGTCACCACACTGGAGTGTGTCTGGTTGTTCCTAATGGGAAAAGTGATTTGCTGTGGCGTCCACATGGAGATGGCTGTGTGACTCACAGGTCGGGGCCCAGCTCAGGGAACACAGCCTGACCGAGTCCTGGCTTGCGCTGAATCAGCCTGAGATGTTGCTGCTGTTCCTGGCCAAGCCTTTAACACCCAGAGAAAAGAAGGGCCGTGAACTCATTCAGCATGAAGAAGATAGGCCTATAACACTCCCAGCAGGTCTGATCATTGTCAGGAGCAACGAAAGCTGCCATTTGTTTAGCTGGTAAAACGTGCTAAACACGTATGTGCAGTGTCAAGGTGACCTCATGCTTCTTCTGTCTGCCTAGGCACAATTCGTCCCCATTTCAAAGATGATGAAATGAAGGACTACAGGAATAAAGTCAAGCTTCTGGGTAACCGAGTCAGAAGTCAAATCCTGCCTTGCCTGACTCCCCAGTCTGGGCTTCCTTAGTTAGAACCTGACAGATGCTTTCTAAACTTCAATTGGATATGACAGCGCTGGGCTCTGCACTCAGGATGTCCTCAAGAATGACCAAGGCACTCCCCTAAAAGGGCCTGTGTCTGGTTGGGCCAGTTATCCCAATTCTACATACCAACTCTCAACCCTAACTTATTTTTTTAGAGACAAAGTCTCACTTTATCACCCTTGGTAGAGTGCTGTGGCCTCGTAGCTCACAGTAACCTCCAGCTCTTGGCCTTAGGAAATTCTCTTGCCTCAGCTTCCTGAGTAGCTGGGACTACAGGCATCCGCCACAATGCCCAGCTATTTTTTTGTTGCAATAGCTGGGGCTGGGTTTGAACCCACCACTCTTGGTATATGGGGCCGGCACCTTACCCACTGAGCCACAGGCATCACCCCCTCAACCCTAACTTAAATATCCCATTCATTCAGGCAGGGTTGCAAGTCCTACAGGTCCTGGCTTTATCCAAATAAGCTAAACACCAAAGAGCAAAACTCAGGTTCAGAATAACTCAGCTTTTTCAGGTTAAATTTCACTCATATTCTTTAGAATATCCCAAGGTAAAAGGAAGAAGTATGAAGGTTTACGTTGGTTCCAGCAGCGCGCGCGCGCATACACACACACACACACACACACACACCCCTCAATGCACTGGGGTGCCACATTGACATAGAGACGGACTCCTGAGGCTTTGACAACAGAAGACAATAAATAAAAGTAGCTGCACCTGACTATTGCACCTGGTACACAGGCCATATTCCATGAAGTACAGTCATGGTTTTCATCGTGATCCTGTAAAAGATGAGCATCAGTTTTCAGCTTCTGTAAATGAGCCAAGAGACTTCTTAAAAATAATTCAGCTTCCAGATAAGACTCTAACCCCCAAGAGAGTCCCACATGCCACTGTTTTGCAGGAAGGGGTGAATTCACCATTGCCCATGGACTGCTGGTTCTCTGGGACTGAGCTGCAGCCCACCTCTCCCACGGAATCTTGGGGGCAACACATCTTGCAACCACAGGATAGAATCAAGCTCTTGATGATGGTATGGAAGACTGGATGGAAGGAACAAACACACAGCATTTGCCTAAGAGGATATTCTGCCTGACTTGTGATGGAATTTATTTCTTCCCACTCACTCCCCTGTGCCCTGGGACACCCACCGTGCCTGGCTGAAGCAGGGGTGTTCACTCCCAAACCTTCCCCAGGTGATCAGGCGTGTGCTCACACAAACAAGCTGTGTGTAGAGGGTGCTGAGTTGCCTGGGATCGCAGCAACAGTACATCGAGAGTCGTCTGAGGTAGAACAAATGGCAGGCAGGGGTATGTTGCAGTCACATCTCCCAGATTTATATCTGCTTAGAATATTTTTAGCTCCAAACTGAGTGGGAGCTGTCACATACAATTCAAGATAGGGCCAGGCTTGACTCTGTTTCCTATTTTTCAGCGGCTAAAGGCCCACACTTCAAGATTCATTTGGGTGATTATGGGAAAGATGAAGTCATTACAAATTTCATCACTGGGAAGGCCTGCCATATCTCGTCAGTAATTTGATATTTACATAGATCGGGCTTGGAAAATAATGAACTCTCTGGAAATATGCTGGGGACACACCTCCCAAAGTCACAGAGAAGGAAGCTTAATGCAAGAGAAGGAAGCAAGGTGGCCTTTCCCCCAAGTATATTCTGTGCAAGCTCAAATCTAAATACCTTCCAGGAGACAAATTCTATCATCAAATAATGCAGGCATGTTATAGCTCCATCTTAGAGGTCCCTAAAGCACATCAGAAAACACAAGACTCAGAAGTCCTACAGTCATGAAATCTTCGTGCCAAGATTTTCTACAAGATTTTTTTTTTTTTTAAATTTCAAGTAGCACCTATTATCTGATGTAAAGCTTTGGGCTTGTTGCAAGCAACCAATACACACTGGCTATGAGCACAATTTGCCACTCTGTTATTCTCCAATCTTCCCGGAGTGATTGGCACTGAAGCCCTTTGAAGCAATGAAGCTTCATTATTTCATTCCAGAGCCATGAAGGACCACAGGATGCAGAGTGGGTGGTGGCAGCCCTGGAGAGGGTGGATGGCAGGCTCAGGGGCTGGAACTTGTGCTTGATCAAGAAAGAAGGACACAGAAGCAGCCCTGAGGCCTCACAGCCACATAAGAAAGAAAAGGATGTGATTACTGCCAACACCAACTTGTAAAACATCGCCATGAAATGCCACCAGGCTACCTATGAATCTCAGAGCATTCCTTTGGGGAGATGGAGAAACAGCTATGCAATTTGGTTGCTTCATTTTTCTCTTGCATTTCTAGTTCAGGTTTCTTCCTTTTTTCCCTTCTCTCCCCTCCCCGCCCCGGGGGCGGCGCGGGGGGGGGGGGGGCGGCCGGGGGGGGGGGGGGGGGGGGGGGGGGGGGGGGGGGGGGGGGGGGGGCCCGGCCTGGGCGCGTGCGCAGTCAGTGCCGACGGGGGCGGGGCGGGGCGAGAAGGGGGTGGGCGCGAGGAAG
>CAUYPK010019238.1:0-63808 GCA_963574355.1 Loris lydekkerianus
TGTTTTTCAGATATACAAGCATATCATCTGAGAAGAGTAAAAGTGTGATCTCTTCTGACCCTATGTGGATAACCTTGATCACCTTTTCTTCCCTAATTGCAATGGCCAAAACTTCCACTACAATGTTAAAGAGCAATGGAGACAATGGGCAACCTTGCCTCGTTCCTGATCTAAGTGAAAATGATTACAATTTAACACCATATAATACGATATTGGCTGTAGGTTTGCTGTAGATGGCCTCTATTAGTTTAAGAAATATCCCTTCTATACCAATTTTCATAAGTGTTCTGATCATGAAGTGATGCTGGAAATTATTAGAAGCTTTTTTTGCATTAATTGAGAGAATCATATGGTCTTTATTTTTTAGTTTGTTTATGTGCTGAATTGCATTTATAGATTTACGTATATTGAACCAGACTTGAGACACTGGGATAAATCCCACTTGGTCATGGTGTATAATTTTTTTGATGTGTTGTTGGATTTTGTTTGTTAGGATCTTATTGAATATTTTTGCATCAATATTCATTAGTGATATTGGTCTTTAATTTTCTTTTCTTGTTGGGTCTTTCCCTGGTTTAGAAATCAAAGTGATGTTTGCTTTATAGAATGTGTTGTGTAGTCTTCCTTCTTTTTCTGTATTTTGGAAGAAGTTTAGTAATATAGGTACTAGTTCTTCTTTAAAGGTTTGCTAGAATTCTGACGTAAAGCCATCTGGTCCTGGGATTTTCTTTTTAGGGAGATTTTGTATAGTTGATGCTATTTCAGTACTTGATACAGGCCTGTTCAACATTTCCACTTCATTCAGGCTAAGTCTTTGTAGGTGGCATGCTTCCAAGTATTGGTCAATTTCCTTCAGATTTTCATATTTCTGAGAGTAAAGTTTCTTGTAATATTCAATAAGGATTTTTTGAATTTCTGAGGGGTCTGTTGTTATTTTGTCTTTACTATATCTGATTGATGAATTTAGAGATTTTACTCTTTTTTTCCTGGTTAGGTTACCCAAAGTTTTATCTATTTTATTGACCTTTTCAAAAAAACAACTTTTGGATTTATTGATTTGTCATATAATTCTTTTGTTTTCAATTTCATTAAATTCTGCTCTGATTTTGGTTATTTCTTTTCTTCTGCTGGGTTTGGGGTTGCAATGTTCTTCCTTCTCCAGTTGTTTGAGATGTCCCATTAAGTTGCTAACTTCCTCTCTTCTTGTTTTCTTGAGGAAGGCTTGCAGTGCTATAAATTTCCCTCTTAGAACTGCCTTTGTGGTATCTCAGAGGTTCTGATAATTCATGTCTTTATTGTAATTTTGTTTCAAAAATTTGGTAATTTTCTTCTCAATCTTATCTGTGACCCATCTATCCTTCAGCATAAGGTTATTTAACTTCCATCTTTTTGTATGAATATGCAGATTCCTGTTGTTATTGAGTTCAACTTTTATTCCATGATGGTCTAAGAAGATGGAAGGAATAATTTCTAGTTTTTTTAATTTTCTGATGTTAGACTTGTGACCTAGGATGTGATCTATTTTGGACTATGTTCCGTAGGCTGATGAGAAGAATGTGTATTCAGTTTTGTTGCGATGAAGTGTTCTGTAGATGTCTGTTACATCCCGATGTTGAATGGTTAAATGTATATCTACAATTCCTTTGCTTAGTTTTTTTGGAAGATCTATCCAACACTGCTAAACGGGTATTAAAATTTCTGACTACTATCGAATTGGAGGAAATCAAGTTGCTCATGTTTGTTAGAGTTTCTCTTATAAATTGAGGTGCATTCTGGTTGGGTGCATAAATAATAATTGAAATCTCATCATATTGAGATTAACCTTTAACAAATATGAAGTGTCCATCCTTATCCTTCCTTATTTTGGTTGGTTTAAAACCTATTGTATCTGTGAATAGGATTGCAATTCCTGCTTTTTTCTGCTTTCCATTTGCCTGGAATATAGATGACCATCCCTTCACTTTGAGTCTATATTTATCTTTTAAGGTAACATGAGATTCTTATATGCAGCAGATATCTGGCCTGAGTTTTTGTATCCAATTAGTAAACCTGTGCCTCTTTAGAGGACAATTTAAACCATTCATATTAATTGAGAATATTGATAAGCCTTTTGAATGTCTGGTGGACATTTTTAATCCTTTTGCAGCTGTGGAGTTTGGAATTTGATCAAAAGTTTCTGGGTGAGTTTACTTTTGTGGTGGAGTATTACACTGGTCTTTATGGAGGATTGGTCTGAGCATATCCTGGAGTGCTGGTTTAGTTATGGCAAATTTCTTCAACATGTGAATGTCATTAAAGTATTTAATTTCTCCATCATAAATGAAACTTAGTTTAGCTGGGTACAGGATCCTGGATTGAAAGTTATTTTGTTTTTTGGAGATTAAAATTTGATGACCATCCTCTTCTAGCTTGAAAGCTTTCTGCAGAGAGATCTGAAGTTATTCTAATATTCTTGCCCTTGTAGGTTATGGTTTTCTTACATCTGGCTGCTTTCAAAATTTTCTCCTTCATATTAACTTTAGTGAAATTGATTATGATGTGTCTGGGGGATGTCTTATTCAGGTTGAGTTGTGCTGGAGTTCTGAAACTGTCTGCTATCTGAATTTCAGAATTTCTTGGCATGTCTGGAAAGTTCTCTTTCATAATCTCATGAAGAAGAGACTCCTTGCCTTGTGAAGCTTACTTCATCCCTTTCAGGGAACCCTATCAGTTAAATCTTGGTTTTCTTTAAATTATCCCAGAGCTCTCTGAGGAAGTGATCAGTTTTTGCCCTCCATTTATCTTCCTCTTTGAAAGTTTGGGAGCATTTGAAAGCTTTGTCTTCAATGTCAGAAATCCTTTCTTTTGCTTGGTCCATTCTGTTACTGAGAGATTCTACTGTATTTCTCAGATCTTTAAGGGCTGCAACTTCTTGTCTCAATGTGTCAAAATCTTCGGTCATTTTGTCTTTGAATTCGTTGAATTCTTGAGATATCTTTTGGATTGCTGCTTGAAATTTTAGTTTGATCTTATTTGTTATCCAGATTCTGAATTTGATTTCTGACATCTCAGCCATTTGTTTATGCATGGGATCTTGTGCTGTGTCTGCTTTGTTGTTCCTTGGGGGAGTTGATCTATTCTGATTATTCATATTGCCAGAGTATTTCCATTGATTCTGCCCCATTAGTAATTTTCACCATTGCTTCTAGCCATCCTCAGAGTTGGGAGGTGTCATTCCAAGCTTATACCCCAGTGGGATCACTGTACTTTTGCTGGATCTTTGTAGGGAGTGACCCTGTATAGATCCTCTGGGACTGCTCCAGCCAGGGTTTTCTGGCTGTGGGAGCAGCTCCAGAATGTGGCACACCCAGATCCAGTAACTGGTCAGAAGATGATGCACATAGTTCTGGAGTACCTGGTGCCCAGTGACTTTGGCCCAGAGAATCCAGGGCTCCAGCAGTCTCTGGCCAGGAAGCGGGCTCTGCGCAGAGGCAGGGATGGCTCTGGTGGGAGGGCACAGTTCTTGTGGCTTCCAGAGTCCCTGGCCAGACAGGCAGGGCCAGTGTGGAGGCAGGGAGGGTAAAAGAGGGAGGACGCAAGTTGTGTGGCTCCCAGAGTTTCTGGTCAGGACAGGTTGAAGCCCGGTGGGCATGGGGCATGGGACTGAGTTTTTGCCAGCAGAGTCCCTGGCCAGGGTGGGCTTGCAGAGGTCCAGTGGGCTTGGGGCTGCACAGTTGTTGGCGGATTCCCTGGCTTGGGTGGGCATGCAGAGGCCCAGCGGGCACAGGGTCGGGGCCTTGTGGTTGCTGGGGAAGTCCCTGAGGAAAGCAGGCATTAAATTGTGTTTTTTTCATTATATTTATTTCTTTATTTATTTACTTGTTTATGTGTGTGTGTGTGTATGTGTGTGTGTGTGTGTGTGTGTGTGTGGCTTTATCTTGGCCTGGGTTAAAAGGAAATAATGCAACACCTATGACTTAGTCCTCCATTTTAAAAAGAGATAGTACTAGCAGGGAGAGAGCTCGTCCTGGAACTTATGGTTCAGATGCAGCAAAGGGGAAGTCATTTTATGTGTATATTAGGGTAGTATTTTAACTTTATACTTCTCACTTTTTATATTGTAAAGTAATATTTGTCCAAAAAAGATTTCTGTTTTTCTCAATTATAATATTCTATTCTTTTAATATATTGCTCGTTCTTACAATACTTTATATGTTACTTCTATAAAATACTTCATTGTTACCTTAATAGAAAAGTAAACTTAAAAATCTAACTTCAAAAGGGCTATTATTTCCTGAAATCATGAAAAATAAAAGATGCTACAAGGAACATATTATCTTGTGTCATCCTGAAAGATTTATATCATTGGTTCTTAAACCTACTCACACAGGTCATGCAAAATATTTCTGTGTTAAAAATGTCTCAATAGATAATATTTTTTCTATTATTCATAATATTAACCTCTGTTATACATTTTTTATGCATGTACATATAATGATATTTTGAATCAATGGAGATGGGCTTTAAAGTCAAGTTCAGTTTCCTTGAAATGTTGAAACCTAAATGGGCAGCACTTAATGAAGCTAAGACTGACATCATCACCCCATTCCACATACCATATGTCACTGAATAGCCTCCACTCTCTGCCAATATGTAATTCAAATCAGTGACCTAGAAATAAAAGACTGCATATCCCATTACCAATCAGTCTCCTGAGCCATTCAGTCTCTACCCAGTAATATTTTAATAAATCATTTCCGTTTATATTGATGAGCTGTTAATGCAAATTGTAAGTAAAAGGACAGTTGACTTTTATTAGCAAAGACATGAATATATAATATGCTACACTAAGAATTCATGCTCTTTGCTTAATATAATACAATATAACTACTCACCAGAGAAAAAGATAAAATACTAGTAATTTTGTGTAACTTCATGATTCATATTTTTACATTTTCTTTAGTGTTTTACATTGTTTCTAAACAATAGTAGATACACTAATAATTTGTTTCCATTCTGTTATGGTTCTGTTTCTTTTATGCTAATTAACTGAGAGTTCCAATGGTACTAAAGAGTTTGGCAGCTCCTTGTTCATCTTTTCATTGCTGGTTGATTGAACCTCGTTTGATGGAAGTCTGTATTTCTACTTGCGTAATTCTTTATCCATTTGCTAATTCCACCTGCCTCCTTACCCAGTGTTTCACTTATTCTGGTGGTACCACTCAGAACAACAGTGACACCATTTAATACAAGCACATTAAAGGTTTTTGAGGTCGTGGGTTGCTATTGCACTAATTGTTTCTTCCAGAATTTCTCCAAATTCTGTAATTCATATACATATTGGATTGATCATTCACTTCACATTTTTTTCTTAATAGCTACTTTATGCATTGTCAAAAAATGCTGGAAATATAAAAATGAAACAAAACACTCAAGGCCTACTGAGTATGTTAGCAAGGTTTATTTTCATTTAAAACATATTATTCTGGGTGGCAATTGTGTCTCAGTGAGTAGGGCGCCAGGCCCATATACCAAGGGTGGTGAGTTCGAAACTGCAACAAAAAAAATAGCCGGGTATTGTGGTAGGTACCTGTAGTCTGAGCTACTCAGGAGGCTGAGGCAAGAGAATCACCTAAGCCCAAGTGCTGGAGGTTGCTGTGAGCTATGATGCCACGGCACTCTTCCAAGGGTGACAAAGTGAGACTCTGTCTCTAATATATATATTATTCTCATGTCCTTAGTGCTATCAAAAATCAAAAACAAACATCCCTTTTAAATGTGGAGAAATGGGCTATGTTTTTCCGCCATACAAAAAACAAGAGGGAATTGTTGGGCCCTGCCATGTGCCTGAGGCCTAGTGCAACTTCCCGAGCCTGACAAGAAGCAGATCCTTCGAGCTACTTCCGCGTAGCAATGACTCAGCAAGGCCCGGCCTGAAACTGCCTCTACCTAGATACAGGCAATGTGGTACCATGCCACTGGCCTGACCCTGTCACTCACCTCTTCCCCCGCCTTCTTTCCCTGCCCCTTCTCCACAATAAAAAAATAAATAAAATAAAATAAAATAAAATAAAATAAAAAATAAACATAATCAGTAGAGTGCATGAATTATTGATTTCATGTTATCTTACCCTTAATGAACCCAAATGCTTTGGCTTAAATTTTTTGTGAGAGGTACAGATGTGAGGCCAGCTGAAGGGAAAACAGGAGTAAGGCAATGAAGGAGGAGTTAAAGCGAACATGTTTGGAAGGAAATTAAAAAGAATGATTTTCAGTTAGATATTAAAGTTTACCAGCTGACTGTGGTGGTTCATGCCTATAATCTTAGCACTCTGGGAGATCAAAGCAAGTGGATTGCTTGAGCTCAGGAATTTGAGACCAGCCTGAACAAGAGTGAGACCCCCATCTCTAAAAATAGCTGGGAACTGTGGCAGGTGCCTGTAGTCCCAGCTACTTGGCAGGCAGAGATGAGAGAATCACTTGAGCCCAAGAGTTTGAGGTTGCTGTGAGCTGTGATGCTATAGCATTCTACCCAGAATGAGAGACTGAGAATCTGTTTTGTTTTTTTTAAAAAAAGTACCAGTTCATGAAATGCTCATTGTGTCCTCATTGCTTTTATTAGTGTCCTATAAGGAGAGAAAAAAATTGGAAGATGAAAACAAAGAAATAAGAAAAAGAATCTCGCACTATTGGAATTAAAAAAGAATACATGGAGTAAGTTTTACTTTATCACTGACTATCCAAAAAAAAATTTTTTTAAATTATGTAGTTAAAAAAATAAAATAAAATAAAAATTGGGGCATATGGTTTTTGAGGTCTTGTGGCTTTAAAACCCATACAACATCTACGAGTCTGCCAAATGGATGATAAACAAAGCAATTCCAAAGAAGTTACTGACCATGCTTTTTCTATTCTAATTTATAACTTATGATTATGTTTCCTTCTAGTTAAATTCTCTAGATTACAGCCTTAAAACTTGTCAAATCTCAACCATAACTCTATTTTTCTTTCTCAAACATCACAGACATAGCAATACAGCACAGTAAATAAAGAACATTTTAGAAAGGGCACTAGGGTACCACAAGTGCTGTACTGACTATGCGCAGTGACATATACCCCATTGTTTAAATATAGTTCGATCTCAATAAAAACAAATGACTACACATTCTTTTTTTTTTTTTTTTCCTGAGATAGAATCTCACTCTTGTCACCCTGGGTAGAGTCCCGTGACATCATTGTAGCTCACAGCAAACCCAAACTCTTGGACTTAAGTGATCCCCCTTCCTCTACCTCTTGAGTAGCTGGGACTACAGGTGCCCACCGTGATGCCTGGCTAGTTATTCTATTTTTGGTAGAGATGGGGTCTTGTCTTGGTCAAGCTGGTCTGGAGCTCCTGAGCTCAAGCAATCCACCTGCCTCATCCTCCCAGAGTGCTAGGATTACAGGTATGAGCCACTATGTCTAGCCTGCCTACACATCCTTAGGGGTAGCTATAAAATCAAAAAGTAGGGGCTGGGTGTGATGAATTGCTTAAGCTCAGGAGTTCGAGACCAGCCTGAGCAAGAAGAAGACCCTGGCTCTAAAAAAATAGCCAGGCGTTGTGGTGGGCACCTACAGTCTCAACTACATGGGAGACTGGGACAAGAGAATCACTTGAACCAAGAGTTTGAGGTTGCTGTGAACTATGACACCACAGTACTCCATACCAAGGCTGACAGAGTGAGACTCTGTCTTAAAAAATAAAGTAAAATCAAAAAGTAATATTTTTGTGCCTAATTTTTATATACTATAAACACAGATATAATAACACATATTTAAAATGTAGTATATAAATATTTTGGTGTATTTATAAAAATATATAGCTACCAACAAAAGATCAGTTTATAGTCATTCTCTCTCGTCAGGAACTAAGGATGTACTTATTGTTTTACCTAATTCCAAATAATTGGCATAATTTTTACACAAAACTATTCGATCTGTGACACATATAGCCTACATATTTTTATAGATTTTATAGAGTACTGATTTGCACTGCTTATTCAATATCCACTCATTAATGAAAAGACTCTGCTTAGAGAAAGAATGAAATCAACAGCTTCACAAAGGTTCAATATCAGGATGACCAATTCCGTTAACAAGCCACAAACTAACTTTCAAAAAGAGTTGCAAAAGAATGTCTTTTATGTCTTTCCATAGCATTTTGTATTTGATTTTCAGGTCAGTAGAAGAGCTCGTAGCTGTTACTTTAAACCTATTTTATGAGATATACCTTCAAATGCATGGGGCTATAAATGTTCTGCTGTTCACTGATGGCATGCAATTTAACAAATTTCAATTTTCTAATTCATTTAATAAATCATTGCAAAAAATATCATCTCTAAATATCATGTCTACATTAAAAATAAAAACCCACCCCTCAAAAGACGTATTTATATGTAAACCAAAGACAACGCCTTAGGAGAGGAACATTCTGTATACTTCATGTTACTTAGCATGTGAAAATACAAGAGCTTCTTCAATATATTACTATTCAAGAAGAAAAAAATTTTTTATTGGGTTGTAATACAAATTAAAATTAATGAGTGTTTAGATGCTGTGAAAAATAATCATATTCTTGAGTTTTTTGAATGATCTATTTGACTTTACATAGCATCAAAAATAATCAGTCTAGATAACTAAAAACCTAATTTCTATCATTTCTTTGATGTGCAAACAGTTATTTATAGGAAATTTTAAATAACTTCAGTGAAAATGTCAAAGAATATTTACAGGAAATCTTAAATAACTTCAGTGAAAATGTCAAAGATAAATATTACTTGTTTAATCAAGTGAATATAATGGAAGATGCTAGAAAAGGAATGTCCAAGAGAGATCATCAGAAAGTTAAAAATATAAAGTTGACATTTTCATGTTTTGCTGTTTTTAATAAAAAGTGACAAATTAGACATCATTATGAAGAAGAGCAATAGGGAAATAATGAAGCATGTACAAGCTTTCATTACTGACTTAAAGAAATGTAAATGAGCAATCCTTCCAGGACAATCACAAGTTTCCCGTGCATTAAATATTAATACATACACAGGACAAAAAGTGATTTGGTTGGGATTGAAAATAATATATATATATGTTTTTTTTTTTTTTTTTGAGACAGAGTCTCACAATGTTGCCCTTGGTAAAGTCCCATAGCGTCACAGCTCACAGTAACCTCAAACTCTTGGGCTTCAGCATTGTCTTGTCTCAGCCTCTCAAGTAGCTGGGACTACAGGCACCTGCCACAAAGTCCAGTTATTTTTGTTGCAGTTGCCATTGTTGTCTAGCTGTCCCAGGCTGGGCTTGAACCTGCTGCCCTCAGTGTATGTGGCTGGTGCCCTCACCACTGTGCTATGGGCACTGAGCCAAAAATAATTTTTTAAAGCACAGTAAAACTGTTAGCTGATTGAAATCAGATGCCAGAAGTTACAAAATGTTGCATGTAAAATAAAGAAGATATATAAATTATTTAAACCAAGGAAGAAATATACTGAAAAAGATAATCTTTTTTTCTCCACTGAACTAAACAATAACCTTTATCCACTGGACTCTTAGGCCAGCTCATGATATCATTCAACTCATCCTCCAAAAGACATTAAAAAACAAAAAAACACATTTATTCCATACCCTGTGCAATTTGACAATATAAAAACTATTAAAAATCAAATATAGACAGTTACTTTGTTGTAAAATTTGTGTATCATATAAATTATATTTTCTGTTATAGGAGTTTAAATATCTAGATGTTTGAAGTTTCAGAAGATTAGGATTTGAATCCCTACTGTGCCACATGCTACCATAAGACCTCTTGCTAGTCACTCACTACTCTGATTCTGTTTCCAGATGTTAACCATGTGTGACATCTATCAGGCTGGATGCCATAGTAGTAAGAAATGATGAACATAAGGCAGTCAGTGGAGTGGCTGGTATTAAGTCCTCAATAAAAAGTGGTAGCTGGTTCCTACTTGTACTAACAATTTCCAACAAATAATATTTTGTGAGATATTTTATCATTTCATTTACTAATATTTTTTCAAAAATTTTAAAAATTCATTCTTTTAGTCCGATTTTGCTCAGCATTACTATTTTTTGTACAACTCAATGAGCATTTCCAAGGGAAAGTTATGTCAGAAACACAGTCATCTTCCTAAAGCAATGACATCATCACTAATTACTGATTTCCCTAGCTAATCTCACAATATCTATCAAAGAGAAACCAGGATGGTGGGATCAGCACCCATTCATATGCATCTCTCTACTTTCTACATAGCAGAGTTTGTTTTATAAAATTGACTTTTCCCCATCTAGTTGACATTCCCCAGAATAGGAAGCACTTTGCATGCCCTTTGTTCTCTAAGCTTTTTGTAGGCAAAAGAACATGTAGGAAAAAGGAAAGGACCTCAAGCCTCCTCATTGCAAAGCAAAAACAAAAGACATCTCTAGTTTTGTTCACACTGCACTGAAATACTGCTGAAGCACCGAAGTGGAATACGTTTGGAAAACAATTGACCAGTATGTTTTAACAACTGAACATGTTTACAGCCTTTGACACATTAAATCTATTTCTAAAATATAATACAAAATGCTGAGAAAACTTTTTATCCTATATATTTGTTGAAATTTTATTTGTAATAGTGGCAAATTGAAAATGGCCTAAATATTAAAGAATAAAATTATGATTAGGTAATATGATGGTATACATACATGAATACATCAAATTATACAAAATGGATCAAACTTATTTAGAAAAAAATTTTAAAAATTCTTTACCTCTTAGATACCATGTATGGTAGTCTGGATATGAGTGCACTAAAAACCCTGAATTTAGCATTATTCAATTTATTCACATGTAACAAAACACACTGTACACTCTAAATCTATTGAAATAAAACAATAGATAAATGATAGTTTATACGAGAAAATACAATGTAATTTAAGTGGCTGCTGCACACAGGCCCTGGATCAGGATCTTAATCCAATTAACCACTACTTAGCTTGATGCTGTTGGGTGGACAGGTCACTCGGCTTCTCTGTACCTTAGATTCCTTCTCTGTGAAGCAAGGAAAATAATACGATCTATTTCATGGGTTGCTGTAAACAATGAATGCCGTAATGCATATCGAGTGATTGCAGTACGCTGGACACATAAATCATTTAATAATATTAGCTTGTATTATTATTTATAGAAAGTAAAGATGCCTAAATCTGCATGCAAAGTGAAAAATGCTTAGAAATGATACATATAAATTGCATTAATATGTAAAAGTGGAAAATTTTTGCTAATAAGTTCTTGTCCTAGCTTCATATACCTTTTGCTAGATTTTCTACATTTACTTCTTTTTTCCTAAGGAAAATAAGTAAATTTTAATTATTATTTAAGATAAAATAAAAAATAAATATCTGTGAAGTTTTTTGTAGCCAACCTCTACTTCTATAATAAATCATGAGCCCAGTGGTATCAGGAAAATATTGATTGTTCAATCGTGTGTTGCTCAAGCACAAATTGGAATTATAGGTTACATCAATCATAATTATAAGATGTTAGTATACTTCTAATAAAAGTGATAAAGATACAGTTTAATATTCTGAGATTTTTCTCTCTCATTTTTATAAGTATCTCTCTCTCATCTGAGTAAACAACTGTGGGATATTCACACGGCTAGTCATATAATATCCCACTTGCAATCGTTCAAAGACTATATCTCCAAACTAATCATTATAAACGAAAGAGGTACTCAAGTATAAATATAACTGGTTGCACTGAACAAGTCTATGTTTTGACATTCTTTTTACTATTTGGCAATGAATTTCTTCTTTTTAGTCTTAGTCAGTTTTGAGAGTCTTAACCTCAACTGTCTCTAGGGTTTCCAACTTAATTGGCCCGCAGCAAGACCGTTCACTTGCAATTACCCCATCTAGTGTTAATAAGTAATCATTATGATTTCAGCATCAATAGCAACTTTAACTGGCACGAGTCAAAAAGCTTACAAAGGTACTTAATTTTCAGAATGTTAGGTTGTAAAAAAGCTATTTCACTGTGGAAAACCAATAGCATTTATTACATGTGCTACATTATTTTCTTATTATTTTAAGCCAGTGTCCAGCTGATGTAATGATTCCAAATTCTGCCTTGAGAAAAACACACACTCAAAACATAGTGTAATGCTTCTGCAAATATTCAAAGTCATAAGATCCTAGAAGTGATAACTGATGCTGGTAAAATTTGTCCAGTGTTAGTTAGGACACACATTCATCTCCATGGGCCTGCAATCTCTTTAAGTTACTCACAACTCCAGCCATACTAGATAGGACTCTACTTGGCTGACAATGCATTTTCAAATATGTGTGCCCTTGCACATGGCCCCTCCATCTTCAATCCAGAAGTGGCACTTTGAATTCCACACATGCTCAAATCTGATTTTTCCTTCTACTACTAGATGAATAAACTCCCTACCTGGGAAAGGAATATGTGGGTCTGTGCTCAGTTTGGGTCTGTGCTCTCTTTTAAATAATTCACTGTCTTAATTATAATATATTTGAAAAATCTCCTTTGCCATTTTCTAGTCAGGAATATGGTATTTTCCTCATGTTCAGAGATTATTATGGAAGTTTTCAATGGTATATTTAAAAATTCTATCAGACTAACTCAAAATTAAATGTATAGCATGGACAGTCTTATATCTCTTTGTAAAATTTGAACATAGAGTCAAAAGCCTTCCCATAAACACTAGTCTCTGATAATTTTCTTAAAGTCTGCCAAATGCTTAACAAGAAAATTATATCAAATCTATACAAACACTTCCAGAAAAATTGAAAAGGAAAGATTTCCTAATTCATTCTTTGAAACGAGACATCAAAACCAAAGACATTAAAAGAATAATAAAAAAATGAGCCACATACTCATGACCATTGATGCAAAAAATGTGAAATATAATTTCAAGAAATGGAGCCAACCAATATAATAAAAAGGATAATATATCCTAAGTAAAATGTAAGATTGGTTTAACATTTGAAAATTAATCAATGTAATTCACTCTATTAGAAAAGTAAAAGAGGTGATCATAGCATATGATCCAATGTTGATAAAAACCTCCAACAAAGTTAGAATAAAAAGAAAATTTAAAAGTTTATGAGTATTTAGAGAGAACATCTCATTTAATGGTGAAAAGCTGAATTATTTCCTTCTAAAATCAAAAGTAAGTCAACCTTCTGTGCTCTCTCCCCATCTCTATAATATTGTACTAAAAGTTCTAGTCAGTGCAATCAGGCAAAATAAAGAAATAATAGACCACTAGACTGGAAAGGAAGAATTAAAATAGTCTTTATTCCTAAATGACATAGTCATCTATAAACAATTGCAATGGTCTTTTAAAAAAAAAGCTACTAGAACTAATAACTGAACATACTAAAGTTGTTGGATAAAATGTCAATAAGGAAACATCAATTTTATGTACTAGCAATGGAAAATTGTACATTAAAAATTAGGAAAATAGTTTTGAAATATATGAAATACATGAAGTACTTAGAAATATATCTGACAAATGATGTGAAAGAAGTGTACACTGGCATTTACAAAATGTTACCGAGAAATTTAAAATTCCAAATAATGGAAATATATGTGTTTGAAGATTCAATAATCTTAAGATTTCATTATTTTCCAAATTTATCTACATCATCAATGTCCCCCAATCAGAACCGCAGCAATCTTGTTTGTTTGTTTACTTTTCTGTGTTTGCTAAGAGAATAATGAAAGCACGTGTCTATACAAAGATGTGTACACTTGACCGCAGTTTTACTGGTAATGAAGAAAATCACATAACAGCTTAGATAATCATTAACAGGCAAATGAATAAATAAAGTATCATATCCATACAACAGAAAATTATTCAGCCATATGAAGGAACTACTGAAACATGCTACAACATGGATAAATGTAAAAAATGATTATGCTAAGAGCAGTGGCTCATGCCTGTAATCCTAGCACTCTGCAAGGCAGAGGAGGGTGGATTGCCCGAGCTCAGGATTTCAAGACCAGCCTGAGCCAGCCTGTCTTTAAAAAGAGCCTGTCATTGTGGGGCTGCCTGTAGTCCCAGCTGCTTGGGAGGCTGAGGCAAGAGAATCAGTTGAACCCAAGAATTTGAAGTTGCTGTGTGCTATAATGTCATGGCACACTACCAACGGTGACAAAGTGAGACTCTGTCTCAAAAAAAAGAAAAAAAAAATTATGCTGAATGAGAGAATACAAAAAAAGAGCACCTATTCTCATATAGTACACTGGGATATGTAAATTATCACATAGTGAAGCTTATCAATAGCTGTGTGTGGAATCAAGGGTGGGTGGCGATAATGGCCTCGTGGAATTGCAATGTTTATTACCTCATTTGCAGTGATGATGTCATGAGTGTATATTTCTGTCAAAACTTATCAGATTGTGCATTTTGCAATTAAGTGCATGTGAATTGTTTCTGAATAAAAATCATTAAAAAGAATTATTTTAAGTTGAATGTAGTAGCTTATGTCTGTAATCCCAGCACTTTGGGAGGATGAGATGGGAGGGTCGCTTGAGTTCCAGTTCAAGACTAGCTTGCAAAAAATAGCAAGACCCTATCTCTATACAAATTTTGAAAAGCAGTCGAGCATGGTGGTACACACCTGCATTCCCAGCTGCTCAGGAGACAAAACCTAGGAGTTAGACTTTGCAGTGAGCTGTGATCAGGCCACTGCTCCCTAGCCGAGACAAAGAACAAGACTCTTGATAATATTTTCCTTTGCTTAAAAACAAAATCATATTCTATTTTACACTAATCAGCCTGTCAAACAACTTCTGTATACTATTGTTGAATGAGAGATTGTAAGCTTCAAAAAGATACACATATTTAGTTTTGTTTGCTAATTTTTCCTGATGTTCTAGGATAGTGGGTGGCACATAGTTTATGGTTAATAAATATTAATTTAGTATATGAGAAATAAATTAAGCACACATCAGTCCATTTTTACTTGATATATTATAGTTGATAATCCTCATCTCACACTGTCCCAAAACTTTATGTACCTTTACAAATACATCAATAGACATGTACGAAACCATTCATGAGAAGCAACGTAAGAACCAAAAACTGTCCATCATACGTGAATGATAACTAGTCACACTTTAATGCAATTAAATGCTATAAATCAAATTAAATGAATGACTACAAAACCGAGCATCAGTGTGGGTGAATTTCAAAAATACATTAATGATGAGTAAAGAAGACAGTAACTAAAGCATGGGGGCGGCATGATGGCGGTGACGTAACAGCACGAAAAATTCCTGCTGCATTTGTTTTACTAGTCAAATAGCAAAGCAATGGTGAAAAACAGAAATATAACAAGCCAAAACCCAGAATTGTGATTTCCCTTGGGGTGAAGAGGACTATGTGCGAGAAAAAGCTCAGGCCATAATGACCTACCTTACTGTGTACATTTACCTTATGTTATTTTGTGTATATCAAATATTCCATTAAGACAAAGTCATCTTGAAAAACAAGAAAGAAATGGAAAAGCAAAGATTTTCATGTGTAAGTAATAGTCTCTCGAGCCGGAACGTGGGTAGTTGAATTCTGGTTGGTCTATGTGTGGTGGGGGGTTAAAGGGTGTGAGGGACTGAGCTGAGGGGGCTGCTGTGGCTCTGCCAATAGTTGCATTAACTTCCCTCTTCCTTTGAAGAAGCTTTTTTCAATGTTTAAGAGAACAACCTTTTTTGTTTGTTTTTGTCCTAAGGGTAATCATCCGGCTTCTTTGCTCAGTGGGCCAGGGTTCGTGAGAGGAATAGAAAGCAAGCTGTTCTCTTTACAGATCTCTAATTAATCCCCTGTCTTCATCTACTGCTGGAGTTCCAGCAGGCAGAGGGGCTCCCTCAGCCAACAGGCACCTGTTTCTGCTTCCTTCTCTCGTGTGCTTCCCTCTCCTCTTTCCCTTAATTAGCACACTTTTACACAATTTTATTAAGACCTCTATCTCCTTTGATATTTCCTCTCCCCTCTTTTAATACAATATTCTTAAAAATTCATATCCTATACATTTCATAGGATCGTTAGAGGGAAAAGTGGTAAGCTATAAACACACACGTTCAGCCTGCTGTCTTGAACTAGATTTCTGTAATTGTTTTCCAATGTAAACACATACACACACGAGAAAAAAATCCTAGATACAAACTGATTCAATATTTTAAACAATCAGCTGTTCTGAATTATTCCCTTCTACTCTTCATTGGACTGTGGAGAACTGACTGTACAAAGTAGCAATTTTTAGTGATTGCTTTCTACTGTATAGCTTACCCCCAAACAAAAGATAGTAGAAGTTCTAGTTTCTTAAATCAATTATTCAAATTATTTATTTCTTAGTTTGGGATGAAGAGAACCTATCTAAGGATGACTTGTGAGAAAAACTTGACCTTAAGGGAAGCTATGAAAATATATAAACCCAAGTGTACGTAAACAGGAGCTTAAGATTTACAAATGACCAGAACAGGTTCCAGGTGACAAAGGGATGGCATTCTGTTTGTGTCCAGTGGAGAAGTTACAATTCAGCTGGGTTGCTTTGAATTTAAATTCAAATATTCAGTACATTTTGTAGCAGAGTAAGTTACTCCAAGTAAGACTTGAATCGAAACATGCCCTAAGAAAAGCTTAGTTGTATTTGTATTGGCAATTATATTAAAATAGGATTTTTGTTCTCTTTGTTTTGTAATTAATTTTAAACTTTTCATTAAGGTATTTGTCTATAAAGATTTGAGGCCTTTTATATCCAAGTTATTCATCTGGGTCTGGTCAAATTATTTCCCTAGAGATTTTGTAATCAATAATCAAGTATCTTTCTTTTTAATATGTGAATTCAAATTTAAATAAATAATATATATAGTCCCCTTCCCAACACCAGAGTCTCCACAGGAGCAGTGGGAATGGAATAGGCATAATGCTATGGTGCGTATGAAGATGTATATTTTGAGTTTTAAGACCTGAACTTAAGTTCTCATGGTATTTTCATAGCTGTATCACAATGAGAATATCTACTTACATGGATTGCTTTAATGATCAAATTATACAACATGTAGAAAAGTAGTAAGCAATCTTTTAAGTATTATTTATATAGAGTATGATATATTGCTGGATAAATGTTTGCTCACTCTAATGGAAAATCCTGGGGTGTTCGTATGGTATCAAGATTGTCAAATTGCATAGTTACTGATAAATTTAAGGTACCTCGTAGTATTTCTTGGTTATTATTTGAACATTTCAGTTGACACAATGTGTCTGTATTCATCTGATCTCCCTGTCCTTTTTAAATTTCTCTTCATCTGTCAAGTATTCTTAATACTACTTCTCTCTCACTACATCCAAATAATAATAATACACAGATTAATTTATCCTTAAGGTATATTTTTAAGCTCTACGTTTTTGAAGTAGCTCCAGAAAATGTTAGCTTTATTTTCTCTGAAAATAATTATAGAAGTTTGAATAAAACACTTGCAATGAAGTTGGTAACTGTATACCTGTTTTCTATTGATCTGATAATAAATTACCACAGACTTAGTAGTTTTAAATAACACAAATTTGCTATTTCACAGTTCTTTAGATCAAAAGTTCAACATGCAGCTCACTGGGTTAACATAAAGGAATCTAGAGGACTGTGTTTCCTACAGGAGGTTCTGGGGAAGAATTCATCTCCAGGTTAACTGCGATCACTGGCAGAATTCCCTTCCATGCAGCCATAGGTATGAGGCCCCTGACTCCTTATTGGGTGCAAGTCGGGACAGTTCTTGGCATCTGGAGACCTCATTCCTTATCACATGGTCCTTTTCTCTTTAAAATCAGCCATAGTGTTTCAAACCATTCTATCCCTCATCTCTCTCATCTTTACTCTTCTGCTACATCTTCTCTGACCGACTCTTCTGATGTCTTCCAGAATAATTTCCCTATTCTAAAATCTGTTTGTTAGAACCTTAATTCCACCTGCAGAGTCTTTTATTGTCACGTATGATAACATATCCACAGGCATTTGGTATGACTAAATAAAGATTTTGGCTTATATTAGCCAAAGATAACAGCACCTAATACATAAACTACCACTTAGAAGACAAGGAAAAGGTACTATTCTACACAATGTTCATATGGACACTTTCAGATACTCCAGTTTTAAAGAAGACATTTGTCTTAAGAAATATGGAAATATGGCAATTTTGTTAGTCTTGAGATATATTAAAATAAAACATTTCACTATAACATGTATACCAAGCTTTTTTGTAGTCTACCTTTTTAACTCTTTCAGTACATTCTGGATTATTTACTTCCAATTATTTCATTAAGGTAAATTACACCAAACTCCAAGATGCCTTAGACCTTTCCTACCATTTTAATTCTTCCATTAATTACTACTTTATGCTGCAAGAGACTGAGTTTCTATTCAGTGGTGACAAGAAGGTAATAATACCAAATCCTAATCATTAAGTAGTTAAGATACTGGTGACTTTGTCCATAAAATTTCAAATGATTTGAAATCATACTCAAATTTTATGATCAGTTGACCACTTGAAAATGCCTTCTAAATGAAGTAAACAAAATTTTAAGACATGTAATTCTTTGTCTTCCTTTGAAAGTCTCCTTTATCAGATCAAAATTTATGTCTCTCAAAAGTAAAGATTCAGTAGTGAAATATCCACATTTCCACAGCTGAAATTCTGAATGTATCCTCAATATCTATATAGATCGAAATATTACATTGTGCTATAGCTTAAATTATTTATGCTCATATCTCTAAAGTAAACTGAATCACAAATAATTTTATTATTACAGAAAACAAAAGCCATCAATGAATATATTACAATCTATTAAAGAACTGATTGACTACCGTATTCAATCAGAAGTCAGAGATGCATCTTTGCCCTAAATTCAGCACTAACTAGCAGTGACCTCTAATCATGCCTCTGCACTCAACCCAGTGACAATGACACCATGTCTAAAAAACAAAAAACAAAAACAAAGAACGAAGACTGAAACACACAAAACTCACTTCATCTGGCACAACTGCTTTCTTCTCCCTGGCTTCATTCTTCTTTTCTGCAGAACAGCTTTCTCCATGTGACAAAGAAATATGACCTACAAAAGCAAGAAGAACAAAACAAAACAAATATGGCCAAGAAGAATTTGCAAAATGTAAATCTTCACTACTTTAAACAAAGAGATAGAGCATGCTTCTATTCTCTAGGTTCTAAAACAAAAATATTAGGAAAATAATTTGATTTACCAAGACCAGGAGAGGTACCCAAACAAGGACCAAACAACTGTGACCCAGGGATGAGACTTCGGAGTACAAACTTCTGACTGCACCAGAAGTGAGTGTCTGAGAGGGTCCCGGGTGGTAGACCCCGAATGAGAGGAGGATGCGTGCTCAGCCTGGCGCCCGTACGTGTCCATGACGTACACGTTCACCGCGTGCTCGGCGGGGCGCCCGTACGTGTCCATGACGTACACGTTCACCGCGTGCTTGGTGGGGCGCCTGTACGTGTCCATGACGTACACGTTCACCGCGTGCTCGGCGGGGCGCCCGTACATGTCCATGACGTACACGTTCACTGCGTGCTCAGCCTGGCGCCCGTACGGGTCCGTGACGTACACGTTCACTGTACTTTGAATTTCAGTTCTTCTCTTTAAAAAAAGCTTCAAACACATCATCCGTTTCCACACACAAAATGTGCCCCTGATTTTTCACCCTACGGATTTTAAAAAGAGTAGCTCCAGAGACGGGAAGCGAGTGGGTAAAAGGTCACCGAGAATGGTAAAGTAGAAAAAAGGAGCAGCTGAGTCAAGAAAGGGCAGGAAGCAACACAAAGAACAGTGACAGGACAGAAGAAGCGGAAAGCCAATAAAAGAGGAAAAGCGGGAGAAGGTAAGCAGCAGAAAAGGGAAGAGAGAGATGAGCATTGTCAATGGAGGGTTTCATTTTTTTAAGACATTGGTGACATCTGATTTCAGTTTCACTAGAAGAAAACACAAGCAGTTGACATATGAGATATTTCTCTCATAGAGGAGTAAAATATTTAGAGAAATATTCATGGTTACTACCACCTCTTTTTTAATTAACTATTGATAGGAATAGGATAACACTATTTTAATTGGGGAGGAGTGAATGAAGGTAAACATTTTCCTTTTTGCTCCTTAGTGACTCAACTATGGAAAAGTATATGTTGCATTGGATGAAAAAAGATAATTCATATCTTACTGGTTATTTTCAAAGTATGATTTTATTACTCTTTTTTTTTCTTTTTTCTTTTTTTTTTTTTTTTTGAGAATCTGAGAAACCAGAATGGAAGCCTAATGATAATGGGGTAGTTTATTTGGTCTATGATGCATGATGTGGTGTCCAAAACCCCACTGAGGTGCCAATTTTGATAGAAATAGAAATGATTCCCCTGCACAAATTGTCTACACTTTGTCCATAAAGTAGAATTACGTGCATATGAAACACAGTGGCTTTACATGCTTTTGTAGTCTACTAGGGGCGAGCAACTACATTTTTATGCCCTTCTAAAATGTAACGTCATTTCAATTTTTCTTTTCCTCAACTGTCTTTCCCCAAATACAGTAGATATTTCATTTATACATTCTCTTTAGGTCTTTTTGTCTCTACTTGAATTCTGAGCTTCCAATTCGTGCCTCAAGTATTAGAACTGTTTCCTGCCTTACTCAATTCTTTCAGATAGAGTTTTCATACTTGTTCTAAATGCCCACTGGCTTCCAATTACCAGAGGATGTCATAATGTGTTAGTGTCCCGTATGTAATCTTTAATACTTGGATCTTATAATGTTTTGATCTAATATTTCACTCTTTTCACCAACTTCTCCCTATGCATTCATATATATATCTATCTTTGCTGGTATGACTTTTGTCACACATTACATCTATTTTTCACTTCAAAATACCTTTAAAAGGTCTGATTTTTGTGTGTGTGTGTGTGTGTGTGTGTGTGTGGTTTTATTGTTGTTATTACCTACAATATTACCATGGATTATTTTCCCTCAGTCTTTCTGCATATTTCTACCTGAAAGGCCCTATTCATATCAAGAACACAGGTTTTATTATTTCTGAATTGCTAAAACATTTATGTCCACCAAATGTATGAGTGTTAACAAATGTGTAAAGTGTTAACTTCAGTGTAGCTGTGAATTCTTGAAGAGAATGTTTTCACCTTGTTTATATTCACTACAACACCTTTCTTCACACTAAAATTGTGTTGGCTTACATACTGAATGAATACAGACATCATAATTTAATTGAAATTTGAACTTACTATGTTATTTAATTTGATTGTATGCTTCAACGTAAATTAAATTACAGTAAGAAATAGGTGGTTTTCTGTTGTTTCTTCAAAACTTTACAGAATATGTAGTGTTCCATGGTGTGTATAAATAAAAAAGAAAAAAATATTTACAGAAGATAGCACCAGTTTTCAATGTAGCTCCAACAAAGACGTGTCAAGGTCATGATAGCTCATTATTGGTTTAATTTGAGAAATATGAACACAGTATGCATTCTAAAATTTGTTAATATAACAAAAATATAAGGAAATGTTTTAAATAGTCTCATAAGAAATAAAATTTTATTTTGGAAGAATTTTATAACCTGCTGTGTTTTTTAAATTCTAGCATGAGTAAATATTTGAAAAGATTGAGGAGTTGAAGTATTTTTTTCTTCTCAGTAGAAAAGGCTTTTACTGTAACTACAAGGTTATAGAGTAGCTGATTTCTTCCATTTGTGAGTTATTTCACAAGGCAAAGGCTTCTTTGAACACGTGGAAGGGTAAATCTATTATTTCCTTATAGATTAGCAAAGATTAGAAAAAGAAAAATGAAAGGTGCAAAATCTTATGTTACTACTGAGCTTGGCTTTGGCAATAAAAAATAGACTTGCTCCCTTTTAAAATATACAAGTCCTTCTCAGAATTAAGCTTATATAGTCCTTGTGTACAATAGTTGATCTATCCAGTAGCAAAACTTGTGGATAATTGCAAAGGATGAGAAGGTTATCTAATCATGGTATTTTTAACAGTTAAAATTCAACAAACCAACTGAATTTTTAAGACTTTTTTTTCTAAGTTAATGTCCCTAATACCATTGCAAGCTCCCATAAATACTGCTGGCAGTTATGAAAACCGACATTAATTTAGAAAGCAAAGCAAAAAAAATAAACTGATTAAAACTATTTCTAAGGCAATATCACTACACATTCACTACTCCCTATCTCTGATAACCCTTTTTAAATGTTAACACATTTCAAATAGTACAGTAAGCGTCATAATGGCTCTATGTTCAGATTTATTACCCTTTGCCAACAGCCTGCATGCATAAGTAGTCAGTGAATAGAAGTTTACCCACAGCAAACTGATTGGTTAAATTTTTTCTTTTAATATTTTTGTTGTTATAACATGAAAATTAATTAAAAGAAATCACAAGTGATGACTAAGAGTTTCATTTTTATATAATATGAAAGTTAATTTAAAAAATTATAGGTGATGACTGAGAGTTTCATTTTATGCTGCTGAAGATGTTTTAAAAATCCATAGGAAATATAACTTTGGATAGAAAATAATATGAATTTCTATAGGAAAATAAAAGCACCAATAACTTTTCAGTAATTGTAAAACCCTTTATTGCAATAGCATCAGTTGGAATCATGTTTTTTATTTTGCTTTCTCTTTTTACTTTTTTTGGATGGGGAGGGGAAGATTTTCCTGCTATAAGTAGATTCATAGACAAACTGCCTTTTTATTAATTTAAAATTTTTATTCAATTATAGTGCTTATTGTTCGTGCTTCTTGACCCTCTTGTTGTTCCAAATGGGGCCAGTGGTCTTCTATTTATTTGGGCTCTTCTGTCCTTTGGTATGACCTCATCAGTCTTTGAAAAGCCTTTTCTTACTGGCAGAAAATATTCTCGGCTTCCTTTTTTCATTTTTCTTCGTATTCTAGAATCAGTGATTAATGCAAGGAACCCAAATTGCTTTAAGGAGATAATTCGATAGAAACCCCATAGTTGACCACATCCCTACATTGACCAACTCCATCGCTAAGGTGACCTAATTTTTACAGACCAGACGTGCATCACATGTCCATATCATCATGTTGCAGGCCTAGTTCCTTACATTGATTACTCCCGTATGTTGACCAGTTTGTTACAGTCCCTTGGGTGGTCAACTTACAGAGTTGCCCTACTGTATATGCAAAATATATTTCTTACTTTTCAAAAATATTCATGCTATTGGCAAAAAATGGGAAGGAAGACTTTTATTCTCATTACTCTTCCTAGGTCTCAGGAGGATAAGTGAATAGATTCACTTGTCATTAAGTTTTTGCCAGAACCCTGAATGTTTACAGTAACAAATGATGTCACATAAAGAAGCCATTGAGAAATCCAATGTCTGGAATGTATGAATGTCATTTAGATGACAATAATAATAAAATATTTTTAAAGCCATTAAAAGCTGTAAGGACACAAACGTCAAAGAAGAAAACAAAGCAGATGGCTAAAGATACATAGAAGTAGGGCAGAACCATGAAAATCAAAGAAAATGAGACAAACAGGCACCAGAACCATGAGAATCTGGATTCTGAAGATAATTTCTTCCTGAAAATATGTGTATGCATCATACTGAGGCTACATTCAAGCATATGGTCTGACAACCAACCTACAAATGAGAAAAGTAATCATCTAGGCAAAGGAAATAATAACTAAACTTTACAGTTTTTGGACTTTCCTCCACAAACCAATCAGCTAATTGCCTGAACAAAACTTAACCCTGCTAATGGAAAGGCAATGTAATCCAGACACTCAACAACATAGCGTTCTAAAAAAACTGTGAGGAACCCAGAAAATGTGACCTATAGTTAAGAGAAAAATTCGTCAATACAAACAATAAAACATGGCAAGGGAGATGCTATAATGAGTCAAGGACTTGTGAAGGACTATTTTTTAAGGGTAAAGCATAAAAATAATTAAGAGACGTACGGAGAGTTAAGAAATGGAACTTCAGGAGCCAAAATATATGATACTTGCAAGGGCATAGTCACAGGGTAGGCTTATGTGAAAATTAGATAAGAATTAAAAAGAATTTTATAAAGTTGAAGATCGGAGGATACCTAAAATGAAGCACAGAGGAAAACAATAAACTAGAAAAAACAAACTGTTCTTTAGTTTTTTATTGGGTAATATCAAGAAGTCTGACACATGAATTTTGTCAGAAAAAATTTACAGGCTAGGGGACCAAAAATAAGAAATAACACAAATTTCTCATCAGACTGCAGTACAGAAGACAAAGTAATATCTTTAAAGTCCTGAACAAATTTTGTTTAGAAAGGATACCTTTGATCATATTTTCAAATAGCAAAAGAAGGAAGGATTTTGAGCAAACAGACCAGCACTACATGAAATGCTGACGAAAAAATTTCAGACTAAATGGAAAGTTTACAAAATGCTAAATATGAGGATGGATGTTAAAGTTTAAGTATTGAAGATGTTATCAGTTTTAACATGAGTTTCAGATGGGATATTCAAGTTGTATAGTAGTCGGTGAATGAGTAAAAAAAAAATTCTGTTCTAACCAAGCTTATATTCCACAGAATATTAATATGAAATGTGTGATTTGTTAATATTAAAATAAATAAATATTAAGTATTATTTAACATTACTAATTATATTAATATTTAATATTTAAATAAAATATTTGTTAATATTAAATGTTGTGATTTATTAATTTATTAACATTAAATGTGTGATAGCTAAAGAGAATTACAACAAATTTGGTTCTTTTTTTATCTCTGCTTCCCTATTGCCTCACCAATGCTTAAATCAGAGAAAGTAAGTGCTCAACAAATAACCTTTGGCTGAATAAAGAAAGAGCATCATAATTTTAATGCTGTTCTCTGATAAGGTCTCCTCTGATTTCTCCAAGAAATGTAAGTATCCATAGCTCCTTGTTCTTGTCACTTTTAATAGCATTTATCATCATACTGATAAATTATTTGCTTAAAAAAGTAGCAATGACTTGAGAGTGAGTTTTATACATTTTCTATGAACAGTTCTGAATGTTCTTATTCATAAACATCCTGAAATTACTTTCTTTACTATTGTTCTGAATTGCATTTCACTAATTTTTTTAATGGAAAAAACCCTTGCATTACTTGAATAAAGTCCTCTTATTCACTATGTATTACACTTTCTACATATTGCTGGATTCCATAATGACTTAGCAATTTTTTCATCCATTTCATATTGTAAGAATAAATTTGGGTATGACTATAGTTATTCTTTTCTTAAATATTTAGAAGAATTCATTGGAGAATGCATCCTAACCTGAAATTTTGTTTTTGTGAATGTTTTTAGTAAGACTTTATATTTATTTCATAGATAAGAGGCTAATAATATTTTTTATTTCTCGTTATTACTTTTGTAAAATTTTAATTTTGAAGAATTCGTTATTTCATTTAAATTGCAAAGTTATTGTTACAAAGTTGTTCATATTACTTCCTAATTGTTCATATTACCTTGACTTTTTAACAGTCATCTACACTATATTAGTATTTTCTTTATGTTCTTATTAAAAATTTGTGCTTTTAAAAAATAATCCTTGCAAAAATTTAGAAATTTATTAGTTATTTCAATGAACATAATTTGGGCTTGAAAATATTTTCTATTTCTCCATTAGACTTTCATTGTTGGGCCACTAATTTACACTCTACTTGTAGTATTCTTTTATTGTACTTTCTCGGCATTTAATTTGCCATCCTTTTTCTAGCTTCCAAGGTTGGAAATTGAGATAATTAATTTTTAACGTTTTTTTCTGATATGCTCATTTTCATACTTAAACGTATTTTATCTGTGTGCCTGTGGATATATATCTTCTTACTGTGAGTTTAAAAATATTTTCTAATCTCTGTTTTACTCTTTTGACCCTTGGGTTATTTAGAAGTATATTTCTTAATTTCCAAGAAGTTGGAAACTTCCTTCTTAATTCCTAGCCAATTTAAATAAGGGCAGTGATGCACTCTGAACTCTTAAGGTGCCTTTTATAATTCAGAATATAATCAATTTCTTGATAAATGTTATATATTTTTTAAAATAGTATGGATTTCGTCATTGTTGGAGCCAGTTTCTCAATATGTCAGTTAGGTCACTTAATAAATTGTACATTTCAGAATTTTCGAAAAGCCACAGATTTTGTAATTTTATGCTGTCAGCAAATGACCAAGTCATATTCAATTTTTCCATTCTGATTATGGTTTTGTTTATTTCTGCTTTTAGTCATCAGATTTTGCTTTATCTTTTTAAAACTGTGCTACTGGCTGATATGTATTAGGTTTAAATTGTTTTATTTTCATGACAAATTGATTGTTTAATGCGTTTTAAAAGTCCTGTACTTAGTAGTTGTATGTCTTTACTTAAATTTTACCTAGTCTAGTAGCATTATATCTACATGAGCCTTCTTGTGATTAGGGTTGACCTGGTAAGTTTTTGAAAAACTTTTCTTGTAACATAGCCAGCACCTCACTACCTACTTTTTGTGATAAGACATTTAAAATTTACTCTTATTTTGAAATATACCCTTGCATTGTGCACATTTAGATGGCTGTGTTAATGAGTTCAATTTAAGCATTCTACATTGTATATGAAATCATCACATTTACCCCATAAATGTATACAGTTATGATTTTAATTAAAAATTAATAAAACAATTAAAAATTATTATTTTACTTTCAACCTCTCTATGTCCTTTCTCTGAGTTTAGAGTTATGGTTTAATCAGAATAGTCTTTAAGCGTTAAAAAAAGTTTGTTTACTATCACATGGCTTCTGTCTTTAAAGTTGATAAATACTGCTGTTCTTTTGAAAGTAATTTCCTCCTTCTGGTTAAAGACTCTTTCCTTTGGCGGTTTTATAATGATGTGCTCTATATTAACCAAGCTTCCTGAGTCTATTTGTTGACATTATCCTTCAGTTTGATTTGATTTTGTTATTATTTCAAATATTGCATTTGTCATATTTTTGTCTTATCCTTCTGGGATTCCAATAACCCATATGCACGTGTAATTGACTGTATCCTACATGTGTCTTATAATCTCTTTTCTTCTCATCGTTTTTATGTTTGTTTATCTACCCCAGATATTTTCTATTGAACAGCCTTTGAATTTCTTAATGTGATTTTTTCTATTCTACTGTTAACACCGCATGATGAGATCATAATTTTGAGGACAGTATTTCTGAAATCTGAGAATTTCCATTTGATTGCTATGGATTATATTTACTTATTAATTAGCTGGTTGTATTTTAGTCTAAATAGAGATTCATCTGAATTGAATCCATCCTGAAACTTTGCTAAAACTAATAATATCCTTACTGTCTTCCTGTTTTGAAATGTTGCCCTTCATGCATACTTTTCCCTGGTTTCCTGAGCACCATTAGACACACAAAATTTCCTTCTGCTTTTCAGAAGTCTTCAGCTTGTCTGGTTATCCTACCACCTTCTCTCACTTCTGAAACAGGCACGTGTCTGGCAGAGGAAATCAGCTGTTGGTTGATTCTACTCAAGTCAGTTTTGTCATTCCAACTCCATGTGACTATGAAAAGCTCTCCTTCTTTCTCTGTTGTAGCACCACATCTGGGTAAGCTCAAGTCTTAGTTCTCACAACTGGGTATCATCAAGGGTAAAAGAGTTATGGATTGTCAACCAGTCTTTAAATACAACTCTCAGATGTGAACATTTGATTTTTGTAGTTTATCACCACTTTTCTAAATGTTCTCAGTGGAAATATTTGTCTATTACCAAGAACTTCATCCTATCTGAAAGCTGTTTCTGAATACGAAAAGAAAATCACTCAAACTCCCCTCTAGCCAGAAAACATTTCAACAGGTACAGTCATTTTTCTTCTCCATATTTCTACAGATCACCAAGTGTGAAATGCGATGGACAATGCCACTTTCATTCTCCTTGTCTGCCTGTAATCTCTTTAAATCCCTGCTCACTTGGCTCATTTTCTGTTTTCTGTTGTTAGCTGCCCATGATTATGCCTGATGTTCTCTCCAGTCAACTTTGGCCTGAAAACATTAAAAGAAAATACAATATTAAAAAAATAATTTTTTCAGTGCTAAAATCTCACTAACAAAATGTGGAATGTTACAGATATTCCGCTGATGTTTCAGATATAATAGAGTGAAATTATAACTCTTAATTATTTTAATGGATATATGTAAATTTTGAATTTCTTCTTTATTATTATAACTTTATTCTCCAAGAATATATACATACACACACACATATATGAAGCACTTTAAATTTAATTTTATATCTCAAGCTTACTTAAGTCCCTTATCTTTGATGCCATATAATCTTCCCTATGTTCTTAATCTCTGAGGTCTTATCATTATGACATGTTTTTGGAATCATCTTCAATCTTTCTAAAGAAAATTATTATTTTTTTTTTATCTTCTCTCACTCTTAAAATAAATGGGCCTTTTCTTGAACCCTGCCTCTGATTAATCATTGGGTACAAACTAAAAATTCCTTTTTCTATTTTATGTAGAACTATAACTCACAACCTTTCTTATCACAATCCACCTTGTAATCTACCTTTTGTAATGAAAAGACATAAATGAAAAGAACTCTTCTCTCTCCTATTTTTTTGTAAGGAAGCAATTTTTAAGTGATTAATATATAATTGTGAAGATTGTGAAGTCACTACATGAAATACAATTGATAGTGATGATATTTATAACTCGTAAAACATTTTTTTTTCAAATGATGTTTTCTGTTCACTAAACAACAATATTGATTTACAAAGTGGATGGAAAAAATTGGGTAAAGAGATATTTTACATAGATCTATTTTACTTGGGCATACACTGAAAGGGAATATATTATTTAAAGTCAGAGGGCTAGGCCACGTGTGGTGGCTCATGCCTGTAATCTCAGAACTCTGCGAGGCTGAGGCAGGTGGATTTCTTGAGCTCACAAGTTCAAGACCATCCTGAGCAATAGTGAGACACCATCATTAAAAAATAGCTTAGCTTCGTGAATTAGAGCTAGGAAATAACCTGAGTGGAAATAGTGGGAAATGAGAAAGAAAGGTAAGAGAAAAAAGATAGGATGGGATATAACCTCAATGTGACTTCGAGTGCCATTGGCTTATGTTTGAAGAAGCTTTCTCAGAGTCTATATGAAGGGATGTTCCTATTAAGACCCTCCAATGTGATTAGAAAGCTAATCATGTAGGAGGCAGGCCCTGAAGGCAGAGTCTGGCTGTCTGTGGAATGTCCTGGAAGGGACCTTGGAAGTGGAAAACAAGATAAGTTAATGTGCATCTCAGTTACATGTTGCACCTGTTTTCTTAGACAAACAGCTGAATAAGTTTTTGTGGTTGCTCTGTATGGCTTCTTTGTACTCTTACCATATAGACCATTTGCTGCCAATTAATTTTATTATTAGAATGTGTATGTGCAGAACTTAATATTGTTAAAAGTATATAAACTTGCAAAAAATTAACTTAGGTGCTATATGTCTGAGCAAGCTGCAGCCCTCTGCTTCTCCATAACATTCTGACTGTTGGTCTTATCTCTGCAACTCCGGCCCGGACCGTTTACCATAACAATGGGATACAGAGGTCTACTACAGCTGATGACTATAACCAGCACTGAACTGTGGAAACAGCTCTGTTTATAAAGTATCTTTAATGAGGTAAATCTTTATTGTATTTTTTTTTATTAAGTCAAATACACACAGATCATGAATACATTTATGCATATGTGGGGTATCTTAACACCTGGGGTAAAGATTAACTTTAAAGAGGAAAACCTATGTGCTTGCCGATGATAAGGAAAGTATGCATGGACTACATGATTTCTGGCAGGTTAAAAGAATGTTTGTTGTTAAAGGAGGTGAAATAGCTGGGGGATCGTTCCCTGAACATCTGCCCAGGCTGTGAGTGCCCTGCTGCCTCACAGCCTGTTCCCCACAGCCTGGCATTGTGGCAGGTGCGTGTAGTCCCAGCTACTTAGGAGGCTGATGCAAGAGGATCACTTGAGCTCAAGAGTTGGAGGTTGCTGTGATCTATGACGTCCTGGTACTCTACCAGGGGCAAGAAAGTAAGACTTTGCCTGAAAAAAAAAAATAATAATAATAATAAACGTAAAATAAAATCAGGTGGCTTATGTTGCTTTATTACCTTAAGTGATAAGTAATAAAAAGGGAATACCCCTTGTGTTTTAATCTTTCTTTCCTCAAATGTGAAATAAGATTTAAAACTGCCTACTCTGAAGAGTAGTGACAACTTCTAAAGGCAAAAATCATGTGACCATTTATCCTCCTTTTAGTACCTCCTGCAAGAACTATGTTGAATGTTGTGCAAAGTCACATAAGATACAGTTCCAAGTCTGAAGGTGTTCAGTGTCCAGTGAGAAAAATAAAGACACAGACACAGGATTACAGCTCAATGTAATAAATGGCATGGCAGAAATAAGCTTAGGATGTAATAGAAACCTTGAGAAAGGCTGCCTAATCCAGCCTGAACTTGATAGCAAAGAGAAAATTGAGATGTTAAACCAAACACAGAAGTTGGGAAAATAAATCAAAGGTATAAGGATGAGTTTGTGCAAAGGCCTATTGCATTGGAGTGCATGGCATTTTTGGAAGAGCTACAAGTAAATTAACATAATTACATTATTTTTAACCTCACAATTATCAGAATTGATTCTAGAGAGAATTGGGTCCAAATGCCAAAACCTTTTTTTTTTTTCAATGCTAAGGGATTTATATTTTTATCATAAAGTTCAATGGGGAACCCCTGAAGGGTTTTCAGAAGAATAAGATTTTCCTTTTCAGATGATCTTCACATTCTTGTTAAATGTTCTATCGTGACTCTATAAATGATAATCTCCTTGCTGAACCTTACTTCATGGATTTGCAAAAGATTAAGTTAATTAGGGAAAGAACACATGGCATAGCCTCATTAGCTCAAAAATTTACCAGTCACATTTATGTGATATTTGACTAAGTACTAAAGGACTAGGCATCAAGTTCCATGAGCCATTAAAAATGAATGAATTTTCATGCTATCTGTATGGCGAGCTATAAGATTTATACCAAATGTCAGCACATTTTTTCTTCTTTCAGTACATGCAAAATATCAAGGTGTGAATTTATTCACAAAAATCTATATCAAGACATGTCCTACCTTATAGGTTGGAAGAGGATACAAAAGTTCAATAGAGCAAAGTGGTGAGTTCATGGATTTTTCTGTAATATGCCTCACATAAATTAATGACTTTTTCATCCAAGCCCAAATCAAAATTCTTCCAAAAATCAAGATTTTATTTTACTTGTTTTAATGGGCCTAGTATCCTGCCTTAAGATAAAAATTATATTTTGGTTTATAAGATTTTCTCTGCATGCAATATTGTTGATTATTATCCGACATCATTGATCACCAAGGCCTTGTCTAAGTTGATTGATGGTTTGTTCTTGTATTTTTCCAGGTATCACAGAAAACATGACAGTTCTGTGACTTCAAAAGTTTTAAGAAGCACATTTTATAAAGGAAAATAATATGCATTACTTTTGTCTCTTCCTTGTTCAGAGTGGGAAAGTATTGTAATAATCTTCAATTAATAACAATAGTTTAAAGAAGTGCATGATATTAAGCTTCCTAAATGAAAGGACTCAGATTATTTTAGAGGAGGAAGTTTTCTATTAAAAAGAGTTGGGGCTGAAAAAATTAGACCCCAAAGGGAAGGCCTATGAAGCATCCTCAGAAGCAAAGTCTCTCTCTGACCATTTCTTGCCTTCCCTGTCTCTCACCCCTCGCGCTACCCCAAGGCGAGCCAGAGAAACTAGAATCCCTCTTCCCCAAGGCAGGTCATAGAAACCAGAACCCATTTTCCCCAAAGCCAGCCATAAAGCCTAAGCATCTTTCTTTCACCTTCCCCCTTCTTTCTGTATACCAACTGGCCGTAAAGAAATGAAACCCTATTGCAGAGTGGTTGTCCCCCACATCCAGATGAAAGTTGCTGGACAGAAAGGCCAAGAAAATCTAAATGCACAGACTCTGCTGAGTTTCGTCACATCGTCATGGAACATTCTATTAGACCCTTTCTGTCCAGTCATATCCATACACAGCTGTCCATGCTGCATTGAATCTAAACATAAAAATAAGTAGAGTTTGCTGTATTTTGAAGTCTTCATTCTGAAGTTTTCCATGTCATGTAAAACTACGATTAAATTTTTTATGCTTTTCTCTTGTTAATCTGCCTTTGTTACAGGGTTGTCATTCACGACTTTTATTTTTTAGCTTTTTTTTTTATGAGGCAGAGTCTCACTCTGCCATCCTAGGTGGAGTACTGTGGTGTTATAGTTCACAGCAACCTCAAACTTTTGGGCTCTCATGATCCTCTTGCTTCAGACTCCTGGGTAGCTGGGACTCTAGGTACCCATCATAATATCCAGCTATTTCTTTCCATTTTTAGTAGACATGGGATCTCTTTTTGCTCAGGCTGGTCTCAGACTTCTGATCTCAAGCAATCCACCTGCCTCAGCCTCCCAGAGTGCTGAGATTACAAGTGTGAGCCACCTGGCCAAGCCAGTCATGACTTTTCTGAAAGGGAGAAAGGGGAACACCTTCTTTTTGCTCCTACAAATGATTGGCTCTAATCATAAACTTCCTTAGATCTGGTTACATGACACCAGTAGAATTGTATTTGATAAAATTAATACATCCAAATAAAGTATTAATATCCTTCATATCTAAGGATCCTCAGAACTCAGTTTTCTCACCAACCACCACCCCATGCCTTAAACTATTTTACTCTTTATTTATTTAAAGGGCATATTTTTCTTAAACTTTCATGAAAACAATGTTTGTTGCATTTGTTCATTTGTTTTTGTTTAAACTGTTTGGTTTAAAAAAAAATCTCTTCTAAAAAAAGTCTAAGTTTAATAAAATTGTATAAACCTTTGGGTCATGTTATATAACCAAACATGGAAAATAATTTCAAACAAATATGCCAAGGTTATTAGAAAGTACTAAAGAAGTGCCATAAAAAATGTATTTTAATCTGTTCTACCATTATATAGCAATCTGTTCTACCATTATATAGCAGAATTTGGTTAAAATGCAAAAACTACCTCCCTTTACAAATTTTCCACTTCATTTACTTTTAGTTAAACTCATGCGTTAAGCTATATTGCATAGTTACCCTTCCTACTGCTCCTTTTCCAAGTTCTAACATAGTTAAGAGATTATAAACCCCAAGTATTTGACACAACTTTCAAATTCCACTAAAATTGGAAATAGAATCCATAAAAAGATAAATTCTGGGCAGTGCCTGTGAGTCAAAGGAGTAGGGCGCCGGCCCCATATACCAGAGGTGGCGGGTTCAAACCTGGCCCTGGTCAAAAGTGACAATAAATAAATAAATAAATAAAAATACATAAATAAATAAATAAATAAATTCCAAGGTCTCTATAGAAATATTTGTCTTATCATTAATGGAATGTATCAGCTTACCTTTGTCTGAGGGCCCCAAATATAAATTTGTTCATTTGATTTGATCTCAAAATCTAGGGGTAGCACTTACAAAAAAAAAAAAATAATAGCAAGTAGAACACTGAAAAAAAATACTGTAATTTTCTTAAGTGATAGAGAAAGAAATTGTTCTGGGTGTGTGTGTGCCACATGCTTTAAGAATGGTCAGTATGGTAGTGCATGCCTGTAATCTTAGCACTGTGGGAGGCCGGGGCAGGTGGATCACCTGATCTCAGGAGTTGTAGACCAGCCTGAGCAAAATGATACTCAACCTCTATTAAAAATAGAAAAAAGTATCCAGGCATTGAGGGGGGAAGAAGGCATCTGTAGTCCCAGGTACTAAGGAGGCTGAGACAAGAGAATTGTTTGAGACCAAGAGTTTGAGGTTGATATGTGCTATGACTCCAGGGCACTCTACCCCAGAAACTGAGTAAGACTCTGTCACAAAAAAATAAATAAATAAATAAAATAAAAGAAGGATCAATATGGTCTTTTTTGAGAAGACATTCTCAGTTGATGGTATGTTACTCAGGCATGTTATGTTTAAATAAAAGAATCTTCATCAGACTGTTTTCCCCACAGTTTTCATTCATTTTGTAATTGTGAAATATATGTAACATGGAATTTACCATTTTAACCGTTTTTATATGTACAATTTACTGTTATTAAGTTAATTTACCTCTCACCACTATTCATTTTCACAACATTTTCATCCTACCTAACAGAAGCTATAATACCCATCAAATATTCCCCCTTTTCTTAGTCCTCATAATCTCTATTACAGTTTCTGAACCTATCAATTGGCCTACTCTAGGTACCCCACAGAAGCAGACATGAATATTTTTCCTTTTGTGTCTGGCTTGTTTCACTTAGTACATGTTCAAGGTTTAAAAATATTGTACCCTGTATCATAATTTCATTTCTTTTTAATTCTGAATGATACTGCATTTGATATTATGGACCACATCTTGTTCATTCATTGATCTATTGATAAACATTTGGGTTGTTTCCACCTTTTGGCTCTTCTGAATAATGCAGTTAAACACTGGAACAGGGTTTGCAAGAGTCTGAATCCTTGATTTCAATTCTTTTTGATAAATACCTAAAATTGGAATTGCTGGATCCTATGGGAAATCTGGGTTTAACTTTTTGAGGAACGACTGTACTGTCCAAGGTGTCTGTACCATTTTGCATTCCCAGCAGCAATGCACCAGGGTTCGAATTTTCCCACATCCTTGCACACTTATTTTCTTTTTTGTATGATAATTGGTGTAAAGTGGCATTTCATCACAGTTTTAATTTTGATTTCCTTAATGATTAGTGACGTTGAGCACTTTTTCACATTTAAAATTGGCTATTTATATGTCTTCTCTGGAGAAATGTTATTCAAATGTTTTGGCTATTTTAAATAGAGTTCATTGTTGTTAACATGTAGTTGTTTTTATATTATAAATATCACTTGTCAGATTTATGATTTACAAGCATTGCCTTCCTCTCTCTCGATAGTATACCTTGAAAGACAAACATTTTACAATCTTGATGAAACCCAATTAATCATTTTTGTAGATTTTTGCCTATGCTTTTAATATCACCTCCAAATAGCTTTGCTTAGAGAAAAATCACATACTGGCCTTGTATAACCACATGCTATTAAAAGAGAAGGATAAGTTCAGCTTGCTGGAATTCTTGTATACTTAAAAGATGTGAACATGCTTTCTTCAGTTCTTAAATGTTGCTCCCCAGTTATTCTTGGATCTTAGCATTTGGATTACTTAACTGGATTAAGTTAACTTAACTTAACTTAACTGGATTACTAGTTAATCCAGTAGGTGGTTAGAAGTACTATCTACCACTTGCAAGGTATTGCCTCACTGGCCATAACTAGAAGTATGTATTCTAACATATACTGCAGCATCTAATTAAGCAGATTAATGTAAATTTAAGAAAAATTAATAAACTGGAGGCCACTTTTACATCTGTTATGTAAATAATTCCTGGACTTCTAGTGATTTAGAAATGTATTCTGTGTGGATTCTCCTCTAAAACTGATTATAACACTTTCTTCTTTTCCTTGCTAATTGATAAGTTAAATGAGATCTTTGACAAATATTAATTTTACACATTTATGAGATGAGTAATTTTCAACACTTAAAATATTGTTTAATAGACTGTTCACTAAAATAGTTACTTAAAAATAATAGTTGGGATGATTACTTTAGAGAAGTAAATACCTAACATATTTTTTTTTAATCAATTTTCTATGGCATTTTGGATTTTTTGAGAAAGGATCTTATTTTGTCAGCAGGACTAGACTGTGGTGGCTTCATCATAGCTCACTGTAACTTCAAACTCCTGTGTTCAGGTGATCCTTCCTCCTCAGCCTCCCAGGTAGTTGAGACTCCAGGCACATGCCAACATCTAGACTAATTTTTCTATTTTTATAGAAACAAATCTTGCTCTCCCTAAGGCTGCTCTCAAAGTCCTGACCTCAAGTGATCCTCCTGCCTCGGCCTCCAGAAGCACTAGGATTAAAGGTATGAGCCACTGTTTACCCTGGCGTTTTGTAGTTCTTATCTATTTCCTGTACATCTTGCAAAGGCCAGATTAAATATTTTCAAAATCAGTTTTACAAATTGTTATTTTTCCACACCCAGAGCTTTTATGGCAACAATTTATTCAATAATTGATCTTATACAGCACTGGATATTTTTGTTTTTGTATGCTGTTTAATTGTTTATATATTAATGCTAGTTTTTATATATTTCCATATGTATTTCATATATTAATGAATGTTTGTCTTCTCAAACTGAGTCTTTAGTCCCTAAATATTGGGATCTTTGTATAATTGGAAACATAAGACCTTATACCGAACAGGCATTTAAATATTGATTTGATTGGTTGATTTAATCAGTGTCCACAATGTTTGAAAAAGCACTCAAGTATTATTCATATCAGGAAAAGTCTTTTCATTGACTAATCACAGAAATATTCAGGGTTAAACAACATTGTACTAACACTTTTTTACTCTTCCTATCAAATTTATATACAGTGGAACTTTTTACATATACATGTGTTAACTAGGTTTCCACTTTTTTTTTTTTTTTGCCTTCACAAAATTAAAAAGACTTGAAATTTAATAACAATAACAATGTTTAAGATAAGGACTAGAAACAATAACCTTGTAAAGAATAAACAAACATAAATATATTCAGAAAAGGGATCAGACAATTGCTACGTTGAAATATTAAGTGATAATAATAATAATAATGCAAAGAAAGTAACATTCACAATGTCGAATAAGAGTGTCTATTATAGAATGCTTTGACTCTAAGATTCAGTATAGAGTTATCAGTTAACTTCTTATTATTTCTTTTAAGTAACAAAAAATAGACAACTAATATTTATAAAAAATAGTAAAAGATAATTTCAAAGAACAGATCGTGCTAAATTTTATAGATAATAGAAAAAGGAGAAATACATCAAAATCATTCTACTTGATCTGGGTACACCTGATATTAAAATTGGAGAAAATATATTATTATAAGGGAGAAATTACAAACATATGTCACTTATAAATGAGGATATAATATCCTAAACAACATATTAACAAGTCAACTTAAAAATTAGTGTTTTAAGTAATATACGTTGGTCAAAATTAAAACTAATTCATGTGAAAATTAGTCACTATTTTCTTTTCTTCTCTTGTTCTGTTTTTTTTTTCTTCTTTTCCTTTCCCTCAGCCCTTCCCTCCATCTCTGTCTGCTCTCTCCTTCCCCCCATGCCCCACCATGTCATTGTCATAAATTGTCATCAAAATTGAGTACATAGGATTCATACTTCTCCATGCCTGTGATGCTTCACTAATAACTCAAAATGCCACATGGGTATGTGGGAATTTGCAGCCAAGGAGCCTGGCAGGGGTCAGTAGATGGAAAATTGCTAAGAGAAAACATCAAAAGTAAGGGAGGTTCTGGTGAAGCTGACCTGGCAGAATTCTTGCAGAAAACAAGTTGGAGTGTTCAGATATGACAGAGGGGATGGTGAGGGAAGGATGAGGACCCTGATCCGACAGCGAAGTTGATACTATATCAAGGGTGGAAGGGCTCTTGCTAAAGTGATTTAGCAGGGTTCTTTACTAAAACAGGATTTTACAAGAAAGTGTGCAGAGAGGCTGAGGAGAAGTTTCAGAAGCATAACTAAGTTTTGCTCAAGCAAAGAATATCAATGCTATCAATGCCTAATAAGAATTGACTTCCATATCTTCTGTTCTATTAGTTCTTTTCTATGAAGAACTTCCAATCTATTACTTATCTCAACGTTTGTGGTAAAATATTTTGCATTATCTATTTTCACCTAAAATATAGATAACTTTCACATTGGGTTGTGTAAAAAACAACCCAATGAGAATCTGGCATAATTTTTTCTTTCCCTGCAGGATCAAAGGAAAACAAAAACTTGAACTGTTAGTACAAGTAGGATAGAATTTTACAGTCAGTCTATGTCCCTTTGGAAAATTTACAGCAAGACAATGAAAAATACTTAAAAAGAATTGTGTGCATGTGTCTGTGTTATCTGTGTGTGCATGTATAAAATGCAACGAACAGCAAAAGGTCTTGCTATGGTAAAACAAAAAAAAAGTTTATTTGTTTTGATTTTTCACTTTGAAGCCCAAGTACTTCTGTCCTTATTATGTGGAACCCAAATATTCATCTGCAATATGTATTCTTCTCTATTTGGGGTTTTATAAAAACAAAGTAGGATTACATAAGAGTGCCGTAACTCAATTCCATGACAACACTATTTTGTTTGGTTTGCTTAAGGATAATTATTCCCTAAAATATTACTAATATGCAGTAGAAATCTAATACTACATTTTGGTATATAAGAATCCTGAATCAGAATTCACTTGTTTCTCAGTCCTTATTCTGCACAATTAGTATGTGAAGAACTCATTCAAAGAAGACAATCCAGCTCCCAACTTGAGGAATTTGCTCTTTTAAAGGGTGTTGGATAATTCTGATGCTGCGACACTGAAGACTAAACGTTGAGAAATATTGTAAAGAATATGAAATATTCTTATTTAGTGAGAACGGGCAATCTGCCGAAAGTGGAAAAGTATACTTTATAGATTCAGATTGTTTCAATGTTGACTCATTAAATGAGTGACCTTCATCAAGCCAAAAACTTTCTCTGTGCCTCTGATTCCTTATTTGTCAGGCAGAGAACAGAATAGTAATTCTTTCAATGGCTTTTGTGAGGATGATATAAGTCTATCCTTCCAAGGGTTGAGCATTCTGCCTGACATGTGGGGCGTACTTAAAAGCAGTTGATTTAAGTTGATTTTCTTCTCCTATTTTCTCCACAGCTTCTACAAACCATCTGCATTGTGTTCTCTGAAGTACTAATTCCATGTGAGGATACATTTTGAGATTTGGGGGGTTAAGTAGAGCTAATTTCAAATTATTCTCAATGCTTCTAGATTTATTCTGTTTGAATTTTAGAACTCTGAAATGTTTATTAATACTTGCTTGCAACTATAAGAAGCAAGGTTCCCTTTGATCCTCTGAAGGGTCATTGAAAAAAAAATCACTGACAAGACGTAGATTAATTGGAGAAAAGGCATAAAAATTCATTTAACACGTACGCATGGAAGCCATCCGAGTGAAGGCCCCCGGTATACAGAGGAAGTTGTCTAGTCTCTTGCTTAGGCTTCACAAAGTATAGACAGCCATGTGGAAATATGACTGGACAAGAAGGGTATCGCCTGTTGCCAACACAGGGAGTGTGGAACCCGAGCAAGCCTTGTCTGTCTAGATTTCTCCTGGCTTCTCTGACTATATGTTTCTTCCTTCTCAGGTCTGGGCAGGGCTCCCTGTCTGGAGTATGGATATTATGACCTACAGTCAAACAAAGTAGGTCAGATAAGTATTTTATGGACAATTTTTACACAGAGTCCTTTTGGGCTTCATGTTTGGCTTCTGAGAAAAGGGGCTCTCATTTCTATGACCTTCCTGGGGGAAGAGGGATTCTAGTTTCTCTCACTCGCCGCAAAGGAGGATGGCACTGAGGAGGGCAGGAAAGGCCAAGGAAAACTTTGCTCTGAAGCTGCTGCTGAGGCCTTCATTCGAAAGTACAGTTTTCTCATTCCCAACACAACACAATCTTATAAATATCCTTAACTATCATATAGAAATTTGCTTATTTCTAATTGCATATTCCTACATGTACCAGTATCACTGCTCCTCTGTTCTGCCAAACAGGTGGCTTTAGCATGGGAACATTATCTTCTTCATGAAGACAGAGCTAAAAGGATTGTTTTTTTCTTTGATCCAAGTCCTGTGACTCTGTTAAATATTTCTATTACTGCAAAGACCCACAGTGACATTGGGACACTCTGTAGGCAAATATACAGATTGCCTATGTTCCTCAGCTGATTCTTTTGGTAATAAAGTCTTTAAAACATCTAAGTTTTGAACCAAATAAGCCATCTAAGAGTAAAGCAGATCTTAAAGAGGTGAGAAGAAGGAGTTTAAATGATCATGACCAGAGACATCTTCCAAACTCAGACTTAGATAATTCATTTTTCCCCTCATAGAGATAAGTGAATAAGGTAAGTCTGAGGGCTAGATGTATTTCTGCAGGAAAGTCCTTCCACATAGAAATGAAAGAAATGAAATGATCTGGACTAACCAATATTCAGCTCAGTAATGAGCCACAAATATACTCATAGGTAGGGCCCATCAGTTATTGAAATATTGGCTTGAAATGCAAATCTGATTGTAATGAGGCAGGTCCTAGCCAAAGGAGGTGCCTTTGGTTCTTAACCTTAAGATTATGGATAATTTTTTTTATTGTCTTAAGGTTTTTAAGGTTCTATGACTGGATTGAGAGGTGGAAACATTCCCATCCCTTCACTGCCTAAGGATAGGTCTTCAGATACAAAAAGTGAATTTAGGACACACTTTCATTTTGCCTTAGGTATTTATTTGCATATGGTGGCTTAGTATAGTGCTATTAGCACACTAGTCTCCCTTAGCAAGCTTGGATGACCTGAGAGTCTAACAAATATAAAAATATTTCTACACGGAAAACTAAAAATCAAGGTGTTTGAAAGTTTTAGTTACTCAAGAGTTACAGAATTGTTCTGTAATTTTCCGGGTGGTAGGTACAAAAATTAGTAAGATTATTGTTTGAGATCATGCCCAAAGAGTTTTGAAACTTGCTCTTATTTAAATCACATCACTTTTATTTCTATTTTCTTCATAAAATTATTTTAAAACTGCTCAGACCAGTACAGAAAATAATAGTAGTATTATCATAACATTTTAACTTATGATAATAGTTTTTTAAAGTTTGTATACATGTCTAACATACATAAAAGAAACATTACTAATCATGCCAAAGTTCTTATTTTCCCCCCTTTTTTTCCCAGGGCAAAATCATGACTATAGTTTGGTATTTACAAAGAAATTTAATATATTTTTATATTTGTTAGTGTGTATAAATAATAGTAACATTTTGCATATTTCATTTATATAAATTGAATACATGACATATATTATTCAACATTATTTTTGTCCTGTATGTTGTCGATATGTGTAAATCAAGTTTATTTATTTTAGAAATAGACATATTACATTCTCTTTCTTTTTTGTTGAAAGCATTTAGGCAATTTCTCTAATTTTCCTATTACCAAACAATTATGCAAAGGGCATCCGAGCAGTTCTTATGCACATGTGTTACAGATTCTCTACAGTGTCTGCAGACAATGGAAGTTTTATGTCGCAAGCTATGCACATTTCAGTTTTACTCCATGCTGCTTAATTATTTTCCCAACTGATTTTTCAGATTGTATTCCCATTAGCACTGTATGAGCACCACATTATTCACATCTCATTCAACGTTTTAGACTTTTCCCTTTTTTCAAATTTAGGAATATAAATTCCCTCTTATTTTTGTCCTAATTTTCATTTCTCTGTTACTAGTGAAGTTTTTAGCAGAGCAAATAATAAAATGAAATGTTTCTGCTATCCCGTGGGGAGAGGGAAAGCAGTATAAGTACTTTTGGAAGAGATTTTAGGTCATGTAAATGGAAACTGTGATCAGAAGGTGGGATATTTTAGGCTGTAGAAATGGATTGTTCTAGCCATAGACTATAGTATTTCTTCCTATATGTACATAATTTATATGTTTTTTCCACAGTCAAATTTTACATATTAAATTATACTATAAATATTTCTGAATCTACATCTTTCTATTAATTCAAATTCATTCTAAAGATATTTTTTGGGAGGATATACAAAAATATATTTTATATTTATTTATAAATATTTTATATAAAATTTTATATAAAATATTTTATATTGAAAAGGGAAAAGATATGGGGGAAGGGGGAGAAAGGGAGTGAGAAAACGAATATTTTAACAACTCTCTCAAAGAGGAAACAAAAAATGTAATACAAAAAGTTTCCTTTATAATTTTGTTCTTTTCTTACTGATAGGTCACTTTGCTCTCCAGATTGAAATCTCAGTTATCCTACAATTATCCACTTACCAATCAGGCTCAAAGTTCTGAAGAGTCATTCTTAAAATAAGTATAGAAAGCAATGAAGGACTTTAACAAATGGAAGAACATACTATGCTCATGGCTGGGAAAAATCAACATTGTTAAAATGTCTATACCTCTCAGAGCAATCTACTGATTCAAGGCCATCCCTATTAAAATACCAACATCCTATTTTCAAGACTTGGAAAAAATTATTCTGCATTTTGTATGGAACCAGAAAAAAGCCCGTATAGCTAAGGCAGTTCTTAGTAATAAAAACAAAGCCAAAGTTACCACTATACCACATTTTAGGCTGTACTACAAGGCTGTAGTGGTCAAGACAGCATGGTACTGGCACAAAAACAGAGACATAGACTTTTGGAATCAAATAGAAAACCAGGAAATGAAACCAACAACTTACAACCACTTAATCTTCGATAAACCAAACAAGAATATCCAATGGGGGAAAGACTCCCTATTCAATAAATGGTGCTGGGAGAACTGGATACCCACATGTAAAAGACTGAAACTGGACCCACACCTTTCTCCACTCACAAAAATTGATTCAAGATGGATAAAGGACTTAAATTTAAGGCATGAAATTATAAAAGTCCTCAAAGAAAGAATAGGAAAAACACTGGAAGATATCAGCCTGGGGATAGACTGTATAAGGAAGACTGCCATGGCAATAGCGACCACAGCAATGATAAACAAATGGGATTTAATTAAACTGAAAAGCTTCTGTACAGCCAAGGAGACAACAACCAAAGCAAATAGACAGCCTACCCAATGGGAAAGGATATTTGCATATTTTGAATCAGATAAAGCTTAATAACTAGGATCAATGCAGAACTTAAATTAATCCACAAGGAAAAAACCAACAATCCCATACATCAATGGGAAGAGAGATGAACAGAACCTTCTCTGAAGAAGACTGATGAATAGCTAGCAAACATATGAAAAAATGCTCATGACCCCTAATTATTAGAGAAATGCAAATTAAAACCACCCTGAGATATCATCTAACCCCAACGAGAATGGACTATATCACAAAATCTCAAAACTGCAGATGCTGGCACAGATGTGAAGAGTAAAGAACACTTTTACACTGCTGGTGGGACTGCAAACCAATACAACCCTTTATAAAGGAAGTATGGAGAAACCTCAAAGAACTCAAGCCAGACCTCCTGTTTGATCCTGCAATCCCATTACTGGACATGTATCCAGAAGGATAAAAAAAAGAAAAACAACTTTTATTATAAAGACACTTGTATTAGACTGTTTATCGCAGCTCAATTTACAATCACTAAAATGTGTAAACAGCCTAAACGCCCTTCAACCCAGGAATGAATTGGCAAGCTGTGGTATATGTATACCAGGGAATGCTATTCAGCCATAAAAAAATGAAGATTTTGCAGCATTTGTACTAACCTGGATGGAGGTGGAAAACGTTATTCTTAGTGAAGCATCACAGGAATGGAGAAATATGAATCCTATGTATTCAATTTTGATATGAAGACAATTAATGACAATTAATGACATGGTGGGGCATGGGGGAAGGGGACAGCAGACAGAGAAGGGAGGGTGAGGGTGAGAAGGGAGGGTGAGGGAAAAGGAAAAGAAAATAGTGATTAATTCTCAACATAAATTGGATTTAATTTTGACCAAAGTACATTACTTAAACATTAATTTTTAATTCAACTTGTTAATATGTTGTTTAGGATATTGCATCCTCATTTATAAGTGAAATATATTTGTAATTTCCCCTTTATAATAATATATTTTTCCCAATTACAATATCAGGTGTATCCAGATGAAGTAGAATGATTTTGGAGTATTTCTTCTTTTTCTATTGTCTATAAAATTTGGCATGATTTATTTTTTGAAATTATCTTTTATTTTTATTTATAAATATTACTTGTCTATTTTTTGAGACTTTGGAAAAAAAAGACTAAGAAGAAGTTAACTGATGACTCCATACTGAACCTCAGAGTCAAAGCATTCTATAATAGACATACTCTTATTTGACAATATGAATGTTACTTTTTTTGCATTATTATTATTATTATTGTTCAATATTTTATTCAGAAATCATTTGATTTATTTTCTGAATGCTTATATCTTTGTTCCTTGTGAGGTTTTTGTTTCTAGTCCTTATCTTAAACATTGTTATTGTTAGTAAACTTTAAGCCTTTTTAATTTTGTGAAGGCAAAAAGTGGAAACCAAATAAACACATGTATATGTACAAAAAAAAAAAAAAAAAAGAATTTTGTACCCAGCAAAGCTATCCTTTAAAACCAGACCTGCCTTATAAGAAATACTAAAGAGAGTTCTTTAAGCTGAAAGGAAAGGACATCAACAAGTGTATAATAACACTTGAAAGTATAAAATTCACCAATAAAAATAACTACACATCCCCCCCCCCCCAAATAAGAAAGCAATGAATACCTACGTTGAGAATGAGAACCCAAAATAAATTACTTCTGTAAGAAGTCTAGGGATACTAGTAATCTCAGATCATCTTAATACAGTGTCAGAGAGAAAGGCCATCAGGAGGTGGTCATCCAACCCCCTCAAACACCATTCCATTTTGAGTTCACTCTTATAGGCATTTAGCACTTTAATATCTCAACCCCAAAAGGATGATGGCAGGGCTCCTATCTTGGCAGCAAAACCTGGAATTCCAGTTTGTGTTCCCTTACGCTACATGAGATTTTCAGGAGCTTTGATTAGTTCCTTAGCCTTTACATAAAAGGTGAAGGATGTTCATGATGAAGAAGTGGTCCTTCTTGACCCACTGTCTTCTCTCTATTCTTTTACTCTCCCCGATCTTGATTCCATATTTCATCACTGCCATAGTTGTGCTCTGATGCCTTCAAGTAGTTGTATTTACATTTTGTTTCTGGCTTTCCCAGTCACTATCAGTTAAAGACTTGGTCTAAATTACTTTGTCTTGCATTATTGCAAATTCATGTTTTTTATAATATTGTCATTCATTTGTAAATATGAATAGGAAATTCTTCCTTACTGAAATCATTTCATTTACCCCTGCCAAATATATACAAATCAAAATTTATGTTCAAAACCCAATTCAAATATTTTAGTGATTGCAGGGGCACCAAGGGCATTTTAAATAAGTGTGCAAAATAATCCCTCTTGTTAAATAATTTCAAATATGGCTGCTATCAATTTCCCTCCTCCCTATATGCACGTGCTATGTTTTGTATTGAGACATTAAGTCTAACAACTTACCATTTAAATATGGGCTTGTTTTTGTTATCTGCTTAAAAAAAATCAAACAAGTAATAACAACACAATACAAAAGGGCTGAATCTGGGACTTTTGAGTATAGGTGACAAGAATCCTTACAGTTTCTGCCTAAGTCTTTTAGATGCCTGCTATTGGAATGTTCCTCCAGAACCAAGTTGCCATGCTGTAAGAAATCCTAGCCACATAGTGAGATGACACGGAGGTGATCCAGTTGCCTACGCTCCTGGCTGACAGCTGACGTCATCAACCACAGCTGTGTGCACATGCTGTATTGAATAGCCAGTCAAGCTTAGCCTTAAGGTGACTAGTCTCCATCTGACTGCAAATGGATGATAAATTTCAAGTGGAAATGGTTTGCAAAACCATAAGAGTCAATGATATATTTTTATTTGAAGTCACTAAATTGTAGAAGAGTTAGTTATACAACAATTGCTAATCTGAACATATTCAAGAGTTTTACAATAGCAGAAAGAAGAAAGACATGAAAGTAGAATCTAACAACCAAGTGTGGTAAATACGATGAGGGAAGTATATACAAGGCATTAGGAAGCATTCTGAGAAAAGACACCTTGAGGGAGGGTACTGGGGTCCAGTGCAGGCCTTCTAGATGAGATGGTATTTAAAGTGAAACTCAAAAGCAGAGTAAGAATTACTCAGACATGAAAAAAAACTATTATGCCTTAAAAGAATAGCATTAAAAGAACTACACATACCAACAGTTTGGTGGATCCAAATTATTGGTGTGACAATAGCCAGAAATGGAGGACAGGGGTCATGTCACACAGAGCTCTTCCTAAACCATTTTAGGGAATCTACACTTGATCATGTGAAGGATAAGGACCCAGGGAGGGGCCTTTTATCTGGCAGACAACATAACAAAATTCATTTTTAAATCAATCACTTCAGGTCCTGTGTGGACAATAAACTGAAGGTGAAAAGTAGAAATAAAGAAAAAACTGGAGAAAAGGCAAAGAGGAAAAAACTTTTTTAAAACTTCAAAGGACATAAATGTGGTCCTGACATGGGTATGAGTGGAGAAGGGGATGGATTGAGAGGTATTCTAAAGGTAAAATGAACAGTATTTTTGATGTGTTGAAGACAGGGATAAAGATGAGGAAGAAATCAAGTGGGTCTTCTATGTTTCTTGCTGTGCCATGGGGAGAAGATTGTGCCACAGTTTAATATGATTTAGGAATGATATTTGTTTGACATATTAATTTTGAGATACCTGTATGCCTATAAAAATTAAATAGTGACATCTAGTAAACCTCAGGTATATAAATGTGAATCAAAGAATTAAGCTTGAAAAATTCATCCATTGATTTGTTCATTGACTAAATGACTGTTGAGTGAGTGACAACCAGGTCCTGGGCAGTCTTCTAGATGCTTGAATTAGAGGGGAACAGAACAGAAAAAGACCCTTTATGGAATATATTCTAATAAGGGAGATCATAAATAAATATCATAATAAACACATTATAATAAGTAGAGAATTACTAGGGTGTTATATAGATAGGGTAATTAGGAGAGGCAGAAGATCTGAATGCAAATAGCTTCAAAGCAAGCAAAGGAGTAAAGTTACCCCAGAGAATAAAAATAGCAGCAGGTTAAAAATCAAAGCGTGACAATAACTGACAGGTAAAGGACATTAGGAAATGAATCAAAACAGTTTTTATTTATATAATGAGAAGTGAAAAAAAATTGTCCAAGGATTTACATGAGCTGCTGAATTATTATTTTTGCTTTCTTAAATAACTAATCTCTTAACATTAAATGATAGAGGAAATTTAAAAATAATAATTTTTAACATAATAGTACATCTCTGAAATGCTGAGGAGGTACAAAATATATGAAAAATATACAATTGACCCTTGAGTAATACAAGTTTTGAACAGATCTGCTTACATGCAGATTTTTTCGACAAATATATTGGAAATATTTTTAAGATTTTCAATAATTTGAAAAACATCACTGACCAACCATGTATCCCAGAAATATCAAAAAATTAGGAAGTGCAATATGTCATGAATTCATAAAATATATGTAGATACTAAGCTATTTTATCATTCACTGCCATAAAACATACACACATCCGTTATACAAAGTTAAAATTTATCAAAACTTATACACACACTTACAGACTCTACATGGCACAATTTGCAGTTGAGAGAAATGTAAGCAACATAAAGATGCAGTTTTAAATCATCACTGCATAAAATTAACTGTAGTACAGACTGAGCTGCCGTAGTAATTTTGTAGCTGCCTCCCACTGCTATTGCAGTGAGCTCAAGAGTTGCGAGTATCTACTTGACACTAATCATCTCTGCATAAGCCATTATGTCTCTCCTGTAAATTTTGGATCACAGTAAAAAGTGATTTCTCGTGTAATTTTTCATCGTGTTTAGTGCCATATAAACCTGAATAACACAATGGGAGCCATATGAAGCCCTAGTAGTGGTGCGGTAAGTCCTCTCAAGAAACAGAGAACAGCTGTAACATTATAAGAAAAAGTCGAATCGCTTGACACGGAGAATGTTCCATAGACTGAGGTCTGTATCTGTGGTCGCCGGGGATTTCAACACAAATGGAATCTGGCATGAGCACTTCTGCAAGAAAAGAAAAGGAAACTTGTGGCTAGCATGTGGGAAACTCTTGAAAGTTTTGCAAAACACCTTTTTATTTCATGAAAATGCAGCTTTTATGTGGATGCAGGATTGCTATAAGACAGGCATACCTATAGATGCTAATATGATTTGAGAAAAAGCAAAGTTTATTGTGTGACAATGTAAAGAAAAAGAAATGTGAGGGATCTATAAAGTTGGAGAAATTGTGATGGCAAATGATGGTTTGATAATTTTAGAAAGAGGGTTGACTTAAAAATGTCAAGGCGATAGGAGAAGCAGCTTATGCTAACCAAGAGGGAGAACACAGGTTCCCAGACAGCATTAAGAAAATCATTGAGGAGAAAGGATAGCTTCCTGAACCAATTTTTAATTCAAGCAAATGTCTGGGAGAGGAAAAAATGCCACATTTATTAGTAGGCAGAGAAGGGAGTACCAGGATGTAAGGAAAGAAATAACAGGCTAAGTCCACCGTTTTGTGTAGATGCAGTCGGGTTTATGAACAGGATCGCCCTTATCCATCACGCTGCAAACTCTTGAGCCTTGAAGAGAAAAGCTAAACCCCAGCTTCCAGTCTTCTGGTTGTACAGTACAAAGGCCAAGACAGTGAGAATCTTTTTCTCAATAGGCTCCATCAATACTTTTTCCCTGAAGTCAGGAAGTACCTTGCCCATAAATGACTGTCTTTTAGAGAAATTTTTTGATATTGAATAATGCCCCTGGTTACATGGAACCTCATGAGTTCAAGATTGTAGGCTTGCCAGTGGTCTCCTTGCCCCCAAACACACTGTGTTTAATTCAGTCCCTAGTTCAAGGAGTCATCCAGACCTTTAAGGCTCATCATGCACAATACTCTATAGGAAGGATTGTTGACACTATGGAAGAGAATTCCAATAGGGAGAATTTTGTGAGAGTCTAGAAGGATTATACATTGAAGATGCCATCGTTGATACAGAAAAATCTTGTAAAACTTCCATGCCCCAAACAATGAATTCCTGCTGGAGAAAACTGTTTGCAGACGCTGTTCGCGACTTCACAGGATTTACAACACAGCCAAGGTAGAAGAGCATGAAACAGATTGTGGGGAAAGGGACAGTAAAAAAGGTAGGAGAGGAAGCGTTTAGGTTGTGAATCCTGGAGAAATTCAAGACCTAATAGGCATCCCACCAGAGACACATGATGACGATGAGAGCTTCCAAACCAGATGATGGGGAAGGATACGTAGAAGAAGCAGGGCCAGAAAGCAAACTGACATTAGACAAGGCCGGAAACATTTCCCAATTATTCAAGATTGATTTTGAGTTCTATGACTTGGACCTTTCTGTGATAGAGAGTCTGAAACTAAAGCAAACAATGTAAAAGGGTTAGCACTATGGAGAAAGATCTTTAGAGAAATGAAAAAGCAAAATGTTGGAAATTGTAATGAATTTTAGTCAAGTTATGCTGCGAGTTCGGCCTCTCCTGCCTCCTTTTCTCTCCCCATCACTTTCGCCTTTGCTATCCACAAGGCACTCCTCTTCCTCATCTCCTCAGCTGCTCAGCATGAAGATGACAAGCAGGAATACTCTTACGATTATCTGCTGTTACTAGATGAATAGTAAGTATATTTTATTTTATTTTATTTATTTATTTATTTATTTATTTATTTATTTATTTATTTATTTTGTAATTTTTGCCTGGGGCCAGGTTTGAACCCACCACCGCTGGTATCTGAGGCTGGTGTCCTACTCCTTGAGCGACAGGTGGCACCCATATTTTATTTTCTTTATGATTTTATTAATAACATTTTCTTATCTCTACATTAATTTACTACAGTATATAACACATGTAACATACAAAATACATGTTAATCTACTGTTCATGTTATAGGCAGGCTTCCTGTCAAATGTAGTATATTAATAGTTACGTTGAGGGGGGAGATAACAGTTACATATGTTTCTTGACTTCTCTTTTGATCAAAAAATAGTTGTATGTGGATTTTCACATGCATGGGCCCTTCACTTATTAAAAGAAGACTAAAAAACATAAAACATTCAGTTAAGAGTGTAATCCTCTATATAATCATTTAAAAAGAACTCACTTTAGTAATATTGGGGATATATGTTTTAAATATATTACATTATTCTATGTATTGTACATGTATACAACCTACATAAGCTTATTTTTATGCATACTTCTGTAGTAAACACTGGTTAAAATTTTTATAATGCTTTATAAAATTCTGAGTAATAGTCTACCCATTGTAGGCATTGAAGGGAACTTCAACAAGATATGATATGACAATGTCAAATATTTTTTCATGCATGTATGTAACAATGCAAGATTTCTAAATCTGTGCTATGAACCACATTTCATAACTACAGTCTACAATTTGTAGTGCAGTGAAAACAAAAGCAGATAGATATACTGTTTCTCTCTTTTTTATTTTTTTATTTTATTTTATTTTATTTTATTTTTGTGCAGTTTTTGGCCGGGGCTGGGTTTGAACCTGCCATCTCCAGCACATGGGGCTGGTGCCCTACTCCTTTGAGCCACATGGCCACTCTCTCTCCTTTTTAGTAGAACTCTTCTGCCTAGCTAGTATAAATGGAAGATGCAAAGAACTTTGTGGAGTAATCTTCCTTTTGAGGAGAAACTTTCTACAGCAGTGTTTTCTTTGTTGGTTTGTTTTTTGGCAGTTTTTGGCTGGGGCCAGATTTGAACCCACCACCTCTGGTATATGGTGCCGGTGCCCTACTCCTTTGGGCCACAGGTGCAGCCCTACAGCAGTGTTTTTCAACCTTTTTATTTTTAATCTCATGGCACACTTGAACCTATAGTTAAACCTCTGTGCACACTTAAATTATGCTGATTTAAAAAAAAAAAAAAAGTTAAAAAAAAAGAATATACTTACTGTGCTTTTAATGTCTTTCAAAAATAATTTAATTAATCATCTTTAAATATTTTCTCTGCACACCTAAGATCCTCTCACAGCACATCATTTGAAAATCACTGTTCTGGCTCAGCTTCCATAGCTCAGTGATTAGGGCACCGGCCACGTACAACAAAGCTGGCAGGTTCGAGCCCAAATCTGTCCTGCTAAACAACAATGACAACTACAACCAAAAATTAGCTGAGTGCTGTGGTGGGTGCCTCCTGGGAGGCTGAGGCAAGAGAATCACTTAAACCCAAGAGTTTGAGTTTGCTGTGAGCTGTGATGCCACAGTTCTCTACTGAGGATGACAAAGCAAGACTCTATCTCAAAAAAAGAAAGAAAGAAAATCAATGTTCTGTAGGTTGCCATGCACAGTAAGATAGAAGGTTGAACAATGAAGTTTGCAGTCTCAACCTAGAAAAAGAACTACATACTTCACTGCTGAATATCACTACGCTTACCCTCAAGGTGCCCTCGTTGGGGAGCTATGTACTGGTGGCAGTGCCTAGTCTACCCTTCAAAGCAATTTTGGAACTCTATCTCTGGAATGGCCATTGGTGCCGTCATTGTACAAAGTCTGACAATTAAGTCTTCAAACTCATTCTAGAAAAAGTACTGCATACCTCACTGCTGAATATCACTTATGGTCACCAAATGGCCAGGGGGAGTACTTTGAACGTGACTGTAGTGATACTCAGCAATGAAGTATGTGGCACTTTTTCTAGGACAAGCTCATGTAATGAGCTCAATCTCATATAATATGACCTACAATTCTGTCAAAACTGATTGCTTGGAAGTATATAAGAGGGTTTTACTACAAAATAAATGACTAACTAAAAGCAATAGGCAAAATAATATTTAAAAGAAGCTATGCAATTTATTGTTCTATTTTCAAAGAGACATAGAAGAAATAGTTGTGTATTGGTGGATTTGTAGAGGAAGCAGTTCAGTATTGGTGGATTTGTACTGTTTAATTTGCACCCCTTGTTTTTCAGTGGCGTGTTTAATATAGCTTTGATTTATTACTAAACTTGATTGTTGTCTACAAATGACTAAGCTTTTCTTATGGCAACTAGTTGTAAGTATGCTAAGATCATCTATTTTCATTTGAAGCATAATTACCATATATTACTTACTTTGGATCTCTAAATATCATCATCTTCCATCACATTTTTCTGGCAAGGTTTCATAGAATTTGTCTTCTTATTAACTTCTTGTTATAAATGTTATGCCAGTGCCATAAAGTATAGAAAAATTGAGTTAAAAAATATGCCACATAGGAGTTTTATTACAATCACTTATATTGTGAAACATGTACAAGATCAGAATAATTCCATTTCCAAAGAAGCCACATAATTTCATTATAACAATATCTGTTGATTTCAAAGTGATAAAATTGATATGATTATGTTTTCATACTACTTTTTGTGTCTGTTAATACAGCTTCCTTCCACTTAAACAAGTATGATGTACAGCCTGGAGATATAAACAGGCTGCTAGCAAACACCTTGAGGAGAGAAAAAAGCATATGGGAATACAGATAATAAAAAAATGTTGCATTTAGAGAATAGAAAGTAAAATGTACTATTATAATCATTTAGCTACCCCATCTGTGCAACTTCATTTTCAAACTGTGTAGTCATATGAAAGATTTAAAAATGGGAACTGAATAAAATTTCAAATAATTTTTATGTATGAATCATTGAAAAATTATGCTGATTTTATCCTACAGTGATAGATAAACAGATGTATGTAGACAGATTTAAAAAGTTTAGGTTAAGGAACAAATGCAAAAAAGAGAAAGAAAGTTAGTTACAAATGTCCTCTAGAAAGTCATTCAAAGAGTATCAGGCACAACTCTCTGGTTTTATCTATTACTTCAAAAGGAAATTTTATTTTCTATTTCTGTTAGATAATAATGGAAGTTATAAGGTAACTATGGTTTCTAGGGATGTCATTAAATTAACAGCATGCTAAGTAATTCCACTTTCTTCCTATTATCCTACAACCTTGTTTTTATGCATGATCTGTCCTTTCAAAAAGAATTTTCAGATTTAGTTTACTTCATGTTATTTATGTTTTGCAGAAAAAAGAAAAAAAAAAAAGACCTGAAGTAGTCACTCACAGGCATACACATTTATAATGTTAGGATAAAAACAGATGCAATGAGATGCAAATTATTGGGAATTATAACTTTCACAAGTATTTAAATCCTAACTGATATTTTCTTATATTAAAAATATGGAATATTTTTAGTGAAAGATTGGTGGAGATTTGATACAACAGTATGTATCTGGTATCTCAAACAAGTCATCGTTTTAATGTGGAAATAGAAGAAAGCAATGTCCATAGCTACCGTTTGTTCGTTTTAATCCTTAGGAACCATTATTTCTAGAAAGATGGGTGTATTAAAGGCGCGATTGTATGAGAATGGTATTTCGGAGTTGTTGCCAACGTCTCCCCACCTTTTTGATATTATTGAGGGCACTTGCTGTCTCTAGCTTCAAAAGAAACGAAGTTGCTTAAGCCTAGTTAAATGAGGCAGGGTGAATGAGGCAGTTGTTTGCCATTAACCCTTTCTTTGTACTTGTGAGGCAGCTGTGCTTCCTCGTGAGCTCTAAAATTCAGAATTATTTGATAGTTTAGAAATAATCACTTTTCCCACCTTATTGTCATCTCTCACTGGATTCTTCCTCCAATGTAAACACAAGTCAGATTAACAGGAAAACTACATTTCTGGGTATTGCTGTGTTTGTGAGGGGAAATATTTCAGTTGGGGGAGCACTAATGGAATATATCATTTATAACTAAGAGCAAAAATACAAGTCACCGTTTACGTGTATTCATGCATATCCAGATGACCCACAGCCTTAGATGGATAAATACCCATTAATGCCTACCCTAAAAATATTATTTCAATAGACTATTCATAAATAGCAATACACATCTATCAATTACCACGTACATGTATCACAGCTAAAAATCGTGTGTCTCGAATAGAAAACACACACTGATAATGTGTAAGGCAAACTTTGTTTAAAACACTGCATACGGTGTCAAGTCCTCAGTCAATGACAGCAGAAGGTTCCAGCGCACTATTTGTTGCATAACCCTGGATCTGGCTGACTCTCTACCTCTCTGCAGCTCAAGTTACCAGCAAGTGCTGAACTGGAGCGTGAGCGTCAATCTTTCTTTGGTGAACAGATTCCCCCGCAAATTTCCCCCCCGAAACCCCCAGGAGCTGTAGTGATGTCATATCCGTTGTCCAGGTCTCCACACCCCTCTCGGCAGTCCCTCCCTAGGTCTCTTGCTCAGGTCTAAACTTTTGAGGTGGGCTGGCGGGAGAGCCTCGGGGGAGAGGGCAGCCCGGGGCGGCGGGTGGGAGGGACTTCAGCACCTCGGCCAGCGCCCAGTGCAGCTGCCCAGCGCGCGCTGCTCAACTCCGGGACCCGCGGCTGCGAGAATGCCCGCGGAATGATCGCCCCCCAGGGCGGCCGCCGCTGCTGCCGCCGCCGCCGCCGCCGCCGCCTCAGCCTGCACGCTGCTCTGACTGGCGGGCGGAAAGCGCGGCTGACGGGGGGAAGGTCTCCGCAGTGAGAGTGGAGCGGCCGCAGCAAAGAGTCAAGAGCGAGCGGAAACCCCGTCAGAATGCAGGCGACCTCCAGCCTCCTCAACCTCCTGCTGCTGTCTTTGCTCGCTGGGTTAGATCCTTCCAAGGTATGGGCAATATTTTGACTCTTGTTTGACATAAATGTGCAGTATATAAGAGAACAACCCCAAATGCACATGCATATGCCAAAACCAGCACTGGAGACGGCTCTACCTTGGGGTGCCCGGCGTCTCCCTGCCGTTTCAAAGAGAACAAGGTGAACTACCGGAGAACAGCGGGGTGCTCCAGGTAGAGTCCTGCTGTGTGGGGGGAGGGACCCCGAGAAAATGTAACGCGTGCGGGCAGCGGGCAATGCGGCTCCCCCGGGAAGGGAGCGAATTCGGTGGCCAGCTGCTTAATGTTCCATCCTGAAGTCGGACAAGTAATGCAAAGGAGTTTACCGTTGAAACAGTGCAATTTATAAACATGTATTAGGCGATGGTGAACCATTTCTTTGTTGAAATCCCGAGCGTTTTCCAGCTGAACCTGGTCAATAATACTCCCATCGCAGACGTGCTGCGGTTTGTGTCCAAAACATTGGGGAAGCTGCTGGGAACACGCACAGCAGAAAAGCAAAGCGATACTTTCTGCCATGGCTGAAAGGCGTTGGTGAAAAGGGGCTTGTTTTCTGCTTTCTTTTGATGAAGGAAATTAGGGGACACGGGGGAAGTTCTCATTATTAGTGTTAAGAAACAGGAAGCGAGAATCCTACCAAACCAAACAGGGCAATGGGAAGAGATGAGTTGTCTCATAGCTGTGGAACTCTGAAAATTATCCAGTACTATCAGCTAAAGAGAATGTTGAGCTGCCTTGGTAAAAAGACGGGAAAATATGGAGAAGTGTTTTAAGCAATGTATGGGGAAAGTAGTGATGGCAAGGATGTAATTTGAGAGCTTCATCATTCTAAGAAAATAATTATAGGGAGTAAGAGATAAGGCATCTGGTCAACAAGAATAAGAGATGGAATTCATTATTTTACTCATTTAACTTAACAACAGTAATTTGACACTATAGGAAAATGAGACCATGCTCAAACCAATAAAAAACTGTATTTAAAATATTATGAAGTTATTTTTAAAGCTATGTCATCTGTGTAGTGCAGAGAACTTAAGGGTTTTTCATCATTAAATAGAACTAGGATGTAACCAAGCATAGTATAATCCTGTGGTTATGGTATTTATGGGCCTAACGTAGCATCTAGTGAAAACTTAAAATCATGTCAGATATACTTGTAATTATTTCAATACACTTTCAGATGTAGGCAGACCTCATAAGAATAAAATCTTTTTATTTTAAAACCAGGGTTGTACTGATGTTGTGATCATCAGTGCCATTTTAATGATCTTAACAGCACGTGTGTGTATTAAGTGGTAGCTTTAAGGCATTTTAAACTTTAGTAAAAATGTTGATTTTATTTTTTCTATCTTTTAAATCATGTTTTCATCTTTTTGCCTCTGCACCCTATAGTAACACATTCTATCTACCACCACTCTCATTATGTGATGTTGTCTGAAAGTTTTTGAGCACATTCTGTTATATATCTCATTTGAAATAGTTTTCATAAAATACCTTCTAAAAGTGAAGTTAGTCATAGAGTTACTGCAGAAAAAGTCACTTAAAGTGAGTTTGTCATTTTTTTAACGTGAATTCGAAAAGTAGAGCTTCAGTGACAATTGTGTGTGATGTGATTATTCTGATATATTTAATGCATGAACATTTTGACTGTTTATAGCCCCTTTTTCTAAAATTAAATATATAGATAATCTTTCTCTAAATATAGAGATCAATTTTCCAAATAAACAACCTATGTTTGGCCAATACAAACTTTTCTAGTTTTAATGCATTTATTTCTCCAAATTCAATGCTATAAAACTTTCAGCTTTCTTCAGAATGAACTATGGATGTACAGTTGAACTGAAAAATGTAGAAAGGGACTACATTAACTTTTCGAACTGTCCATGTCAGCTTCTAGATACTGTAATACAGCATGCAGAGAACAAAAGATAATTTTTGCAAAAGACGATACTTTGTTCTATACCACAGATGATAATACAGAGAATATTAAATGTTCAGAGCGAATAATTTTAACGTTGTAAAAAGTTTTTGGACTTGTGCACCAAATATTAATTTATAAAGGTGAATAGAAGCTACTTTTGAACATTTTATCAAACTACTTTGATCACTCAGAGTGCCATTTATTATAAATGGCATCATTTTTTTCTCAAAATAACTGTCAATTAGGTTATAAACTATAAATTTAAGGATTTAGAGGCAGAGAAAATTCACAAAGAAAAATATATCTGGTGACATGAAATTAAAATTTTAAGAATATAATATCATTAAAGGCTCAGTTTTTGGAAAAATTGGCAATAATTTAAGTTGTGACACTTAAATGAACAGAAATCCTAGCCAATTACTTTTTGCACATGCTAATGTTGTGATGGGTATATGCCACAATTAAATTTCCAAATAAATTTATTCAAGTATTAAGTTATGTTTTTACTTTATATTTATTGCAAATATATTGTGTATATATGTATATAAATACACATAATCATACATGGATACATAGAAAGTGGGAAAATAGGAGAGCTCTTAAATTGATTGGTTTTCTTAATAGGGAATTTCACATATATCAAACATTGGATATTTAAATTTTAGAGATTTGCATATTAATGCAAGATTTGCATATTAATTTACAGAAGACAATAGGTTTTTTAACAGTACCAATTCTATTTCATGGGAGACCATTAGTGTTTACATTTATAATGGCTTTTTTTTTCTTTCTGTGACTGAGGCTTACAGACGGTATACGACATTTTATAAAGTGCTTACGTATCGCCATCTTATGGTAAGATAAGCTACTTGGAAGTCAATTTGGGTTTTAATTTTTTTTAAGAAGTGAAAACTTCATTGCTCATAGGGTGAACTTACTTTCAGTGCGCACTTGCTTTCTTTTCTCTCATTGATATTTCAGAAAATTGGCAAAATTAATTATTTTCTTTCAGCAAAGGAAGGCAATTTGCTGCTAATTAATTATAGCTTTTATAGACAGATTGTCAATTTTTCTCCCAGGGAATGTATTTGAATCATGTGGTCTTAATTAAACTATAATGTATAAGTTTAAAGTTCCTTTTAGAAAAATTCAGGGATATATCACTTTGCCTATTTTAAGAGACATCAGTTAATTTCATTTGTAATAGAGTGTCTGAATTACAGACAATATATCAAATAACATGCCTTAAGTAAAATTTTAAAAACAGAAAGCTTGTAGGAATATAATTATTGCTCCATTTTATAGGGAAGGGCTATTTCTATGCAGGAAATTCCTGAGGGTGGCTGCTAGATGGCATCTCTGTGCTTTTATACTGAAGGCATTGAGTTCAGTAATGACCTTGATAGTGTAAGAGTGGACTTTTTTCCTTTACAAGAAAATTTTTAGCAGATCATTATTTGAACATTATAACAGAACGGTAAACCCTGTGAGTCAGAACCATGAATCTTTGCTCTGCAGTGCTGAACTATAAAGACAGGAGGATGTAAACATGGCTGTGCAGGTTTCAAGAGCACGTTTACACTGGAGCCAGACACTTGGGGAACAGTAAAAAGAGGTAACATGGCCATATCCACACATCCCACTGCCTAGTCAACTGTAAAGGAGACATACAGGTATGACAAATAGATCAACAAAATCTCTAGCAGGAGAGTCATGCTTAGATTGAGGAAGCATTCACTATCTTCTTACCTAGGAATATATTAAACTTGTCACCATCCTAGCTCACACAACAGACATTAAATATAACAATGATTCAGCAATAATCTCCAATACCATACTGTTTCTTTATGTCCCAAACAATCCAACTAATTAGAGCTCTTGCTCTCCATGAGACAACTGCTTTAAAGCCATGAAACCTGATGGGAACTAGGAACATTTCAATAATTATATGGTTGAAGGTTTTATGATGTGACAGATCATGAGTGCCTTCATGTTTTAGCTTTGTTAAAGAAAATAATCAAAGACCTATAGTACCTACAATTACCTTTTGTACATAAATCTTGCTGAAGTTCTTGTTGTTACCGTTTTAAACAAAATTGACCAAAAAAAGCAAAAATGTCGAGTAAAATTAACTGAGGTTATGGTCGGTTTGCTTTAAAACTCACCTTAAAAATATGTATTCTCCCATTTTGCCTGTGTGCTAGACACATCCTCTACAGCCTACAAAATAAGATCAACTCAAATTAGAACAGAAAATATGGATCAATGACATTTGGCAAGGACCTATAATTATGCACTAGTAAACCCCGATATGGTAAAAACTGAAGAGTTCAAGGCAACTTATCTCTGTTTTGAAAGAGCAAATAGCTTCCTGCTCTCAGCTTTTCTCATCCTCCTTAACCTAATTAACTTTTATTTTGGAAAAAGTACATATCCTTTCTCCTGGCAACTTGAAAAGGTTAAAATGACACTGCTTTCCTTCATTTTTTTTTTTTTTTTTTAAATTCTTATTCCTCATAACTCTGTGAACCATCTGATTTCTTTACCTCTGTCTACTGTGATGATCAATCCTCTGTTGTGAGGGAAGGAAATATGGAGTGAGAAGTACTGGGGAGAGAATTCAGGGCCCCTGGTTCTAATTTCTACTTTGGCTACTGCTGATATCTCTATATACACAAGATGACTTGGGAGAAGCTGTGATTTCAATCACATACCTGTACAATGAAGGGCCTCAATTGTCTTAAAACGTCTTTGTTAAACTCTAGAATGACTCTTTTTAATAGTATTTGATCATATATCAAAAATAACAAATTCTTTAGTGAGTCCTCATATATAGGATTTTAAACTTCGTGCGATCCGAGAATGAGCTTCTTTAGATAATACTATGAAATTTTCACCTTCAGCCCTGAGCACCTTTAATTCCCTACCTTCTACTACACTGCTCTTCATCCTTCCTGTGCCCAAACACAAGACCCATGTGTGCAGGCTTCTGTGCATTCTCCTGTCAATCCTTTGTTTCCCCCAAAAGCTCATATGTCAGTCTCATAGGACTGAAAACCAACAGGTTTCCTACTTCCGTCATAATTTTATTTTTTATTTAATGAAAAATTCTCTAGTGAAAAGGAAAGTGAAAACCTATTCCCATGTAAAAAGAGTACATGCTGGGAGTACTGAAGAGGTGTGGGAGGTATTTGGAAAAGCTACTTATAAAAGATAGAGTGTATTCTGTTGTTGACACTTTAGCAGGCACATCATTAAGGATTTTAGACTTGGCGATTATTTTCAAAACTTCAAATTTTATACTAAGGTGTGTAAAGAAAAACGGGAGATGCAACCTTGGGGAAAAAATTGACATCGGATTTACTTAAGTATTAATTAGCCATCATTTTAATGGAAAACAAAGTGAAAGTTAATTGTCAGTAGTGAAACTGAGGACAGAGATATAAAATTAGAACGTTGTCTTGGTAGTTTAGGTAAGACTACAGTGAGTTACTAGAATTAGCTGTGCAATTGCATGTATATAATCGTGTCATTAAAGTATTAGAGCAATATCAAAGCTATTTAAACACTGATCAGTCTGGTTTAAATCTAAAATCCAATGTTGAAATTGTGATCCTTGAACATTTTAGTCTACCTAATATTGGTCATCAATCTACTCAATCTATATCACTTATTGATTTAAAATCTTGAATTTTTTGTGAAGCTAACATTATCATGATGTTTTAAATACGTCTTTTTAAGATTTTACTTCCTAACTACTATAAAAGCAGAGTCTGGACATGAACTTTTAAGAACTGGCTTCAAGTACTATTAGTACAACTTTTCAATAGTCAGTGAATCTGTCTGAAGCTCAATTTTCACAATTATTGAATAATATGACAGCAGTGGAACTTTAAAATTATTGATGAAATTAACATATTTAATGTCTATTTTGTTTTAGTTTTTTTTGTGTGTGTGTGAAAAGTAAATTTATTTCAGGTTAATGTGAGGGTACAAACAACCAGTTCAAAATATTTGATTTTGTTAGGTTATGTCTCCCACGCAAAAGGTGTGCCGAACACTCCCCCCCCCCCCCCCCGTGCCAATTCAGTGAGAGCACCCCACCCCCGCTCCTGCCTCCTCCTTCATTTCCCTCCACCCAGCTTGAATTGAAATAAGTATTTCTTCTATGTGGGCATGCCTTAGATTGCAAGGATGTGAAGAGAGAGAAACACTTTTATACTGCAGGTAGGACTGCAAACTAACACAACTTCTTTGGAAAGAAGTATGGAGAATCCTCAAAGAACTCAAATGAGACCTTCCATTTGAGCAATCCCAATACTAGGCATTTAGCCAGAAAGAAAAATTGTTCTTTCTGTCTTTCTGTTCTTTCTGTCATAAGGACATTTGCCCAATTTGTTTATAGCAGCTTAATTTACAATTGCAAAGATGTGGAATCAACCTAAGTGTCCATCAAATCAGGAATGGATAATCAAATTGTGGTACATGCACACCATTGAATACTATTCATCCATAAATATCTACTTTAAAACATAGAATTCTATGCAAATATTCCACTTACATCAATCAACCTATAAACAAATCTAAAGTCTATTGTGTACCATATGTTAAAGATTTATAATAATAAAAAGGGCCTTCCAGGTGGCGTCTGTGGCTCAAAGGGGTAGCGCACTGACCCCATATGCCGGAGGTGGTGGGTTCAAACCCAGCCCCGGCTAAAAAAGAAAAAAAAAACTGCAAAAAAAAAAAAGGGGGGGGGGCCTTCCTCTACTCTTGCTGTTCCTTCTTCTTTGCTTTGCAAAAAAGGTGGGTACTGCTTAAAGTTATTATTGTAGCTTCCAAGAACCAGCCTATAATTTGGTCAAAACTCCAATTTGTCACCTTCAAATTTACATCCTACTTACATTGGAAAAGGCACTTCTTAAAAGTTCCTTAGAAAAAAATGTAAGACACACAGATTGCTTCCATAATTTCGAAGTCAAACCACATCAAGAAAAGAGCTTTTAACTAATCATGAAGAAAAGATCAGAAGGGATGGATATAGTTAGACAAAGAGTCCACCAACAGATAAAACTGCCTTTTCACCCAGCATGCAAAATATGGGCTTCTTGTGTCTTTGCAAAATATGCTAATGAGGAAGTAGTTTAAATGCTCTCAAAGAGTCAGAAATACCATTAAAGAAAGAAGATAAGAAAGGTTACTCAATCTAAAAAATCAGAGGGTCATGGAGAAAAGACCACATAAGGAGCAAAATGTTCCTCTGCCTTTGCTGGTCTTCCTGCTCTTCTCAACAGAAATTTCTACAAAGTCGGCGAAAAGACTCTGACCCTCAATTAACCACTGTAATATTTCCACTGGTGTTGCTCATCCCGTGGCAAAACTACACTGAGTAACACACTAGCTGATTCTTTCTTTTCTCAATTCAATCCATGTAGGTAATGTAAAAGGTTAAAGAAAAAGGAAAAAAGGGGAAAGCAAATGTGTAATATCTAGGATAGACTCTATTCATGATCACCTAATATTAAGAAATGTATTAGTTCTAAAATATTTGCTCACCATACCATAATGAGGTCTAACTTATCTTTATTACTTACCACAAGAGGTGGTAGATTTGTAGATTCTTTGGGGGAAATTCAAGATAAAGGAATAGCGTAAGAGTCAAAGAGTCAGAAATACTATTAAAGAAAAAAGATAAGTACAGAAGATATTAGATTCAGGTTACTCAATCTAATCTTTCTATCTACAGTGCCAAGATAATGTGAATGACACTAATGCACATATTTTAAAAAGTTGCAGTAATAAATAATAGAGTTTTCTAAGAATATTTAGGGTTTTTGTTTTAAAAACAAGCTATTATAAAGCGTGTATCACAGAGTGAGCTATGCCTTCTGTTGTTCTCAGAACAAACCTTCAAGGAACATAAATAAATTCAGGGAGAAGATTCCAGGTGCTGTTGTTGTCATGGTTTTACCTCTCCCTGGAAGGGTCCTTTCCTTTTATCCATATGCCAAAATTTTACCTCTATTTCAAGGTGTAATTCACATATCACTTCTTCCATAAAGTCTTCTCTGAAATTTCTTACACTCCAATATGGGATAATCTTGAAAAACTAAAAATGTCTAGAAGAAAAGAATCATGTTTTATTTATCTTTCTGCATCTGCAGGTAAAGGTACCATATCTGACACATAATAGTTGCTCATGAGCCACAGGTTGAATTTGATTTCTTCCCCTCCATCACACAAACTTGCAAAACATTTAATTTCTAGCCCCTCTTTAAAAACAATTGTATTTTCTACTTTCTCATTTATTGGTGTTTATTTGATTGTATCTCCCCTACTCACTTGAAATGTATTTATTTATTTGATCTCTTTTAATAAATTTTAGGGTTACAGTCTTCGTTTTGGTCATTATCTGATTATTTCCTATCTAGTAACTACCACAGTGACTTATTCAGATAAAATATTTAATAAGTTATTTAATAAGTATTTTTGTGGATTTTTTTTATTTCCTATTTTTTAAGAGAGCAAAGTTTGAGACTTTTCATCTCAATAGATTTAAGGGGTGCAAAGTGATGACGTTACATGTATGAATCGTATAATGGTGAAGTCAGAGCTTTAGTGCATCTGTTTCCCAAATGGTGCACATTGTACCCAACAGGCAAGTTTGGATCCTTCACCTTCCTCACACACTTTCTTCTGATTCTTAAATATCCACAGTTCCACCTGTAATTGTATACCCACTGTTAACTCCCACTCCAAAGTGAGAACATGTGATATTTGTTTTCCTCTTACTGAAAAACTTCACTTAGGATAATAGCCTTTACTTCCATACAAATTGCTGCAAAAGAAATTATTTTACTTTTTTGTAAAGTACATATGAGTAGTATGGTGTATATGTATGTATATATGTATATGTATACATAGATTTATTTATTTCATGGTATGTGTGTGCATGTATATGTAAATCACATTTTCTTTATCTGCACATCAGTTGATGGGCACTCAGGATGATTCCGTATCTTTGCAACTGTCAGTTGTGCTGCAATAAATACACAAAGTATATATGTATATATATATATATATATATATATATATTTTTTTTTTTTTTTTTTTTTTTTTTTTTTTGTGTTATTACTTGTTTTGGTTTGGGTGGATACCCAGTAGTGGGTTTTGTTAATTTAAAGGCAGGGGTAGTTTTATTTTATTGA
>CAUYPK010019239.1:0-28016 GCA_963574355.1 Loris lydekkerianus
AATTGCCTGGGGAGTCCTCCTCATAAAATGTTCACCCAGGCAGATTCCTTCAAGAGTTTTCCCTGCACTTTCTTCAAGTATTTTTATAGTTCCATGTCTTAAGTTGAAATCTTTTATCCAATAAGTGTCTATTTTAGTTAATGGTGAAAGTTTCAGTCTTATACAGATCACCAGCCAGTTCACCCAGCACCATTTGTTAAATAGGGGATCTTTTCCCCACTAAATGTTTTTAGTTGGCTTGTCAAAGATCAAATAACGGTAAGTAGCTGGATCAATCTCTTGGTTCTCCATTCTGTTGCAGACATCTACTTCTCTGTTTTTGTGCCAATACAAAATCTAGTGGTGTTGGATGAAGACAATCAGCTGCTGACCCCAAGAGGCTGCTGTTGGCTGAATAAGTACTATAGGTCCCTATGTGAGAAGGGCTGCCTTGGCCTAGCATTGCTCACAACCAAGGGGGTGATTCTACCCAAGTCTGGTTTTGCCTTAACCACCCCACTTTCCAAAAAAGACTTGATGCTATACCCTCTAACCTATTAGTTGTGATAAAGGTGACATTTCCAGATATACAATCATATCATCTGCAAAGAGTGAAATCTATGGCTACTTTCAACAGAGAAACTCAAATAATCTTATGAACTGAGTCTTACTGGTGAAATGTTGAAGTTCTGGGTTCAATCACAGCAACAAATTCTGAAGCACTAGAAGAATATGAATAGAATCCCATCTCTTTATGCTGAAATTACTGCTCTCAGGAGATCAATGTATTTCTCCTAGTTTTGTGCAACTATGCAACTGTAATATACAGTGTTTACTAACTCTGTTTTGCTATATTTATAAAACCTATTTAAAATCTAACCAATCTCAATCTTAAAAAATCATAAACTATTCAATCATGAAATCCAATCATGAAATCATAAACTATCCAAAAAGGCATTCCAAAAAGTGGAAAATTGGTAAATATAAAACCTGTCATTAAAACATCATGAGTTTATTTGCATAAGCACAGAAGTGGTGCTGATCTTAATCTTACACACAAATACAGAGTGCTCAAAGAATAATTTTCTAAAAAATATCATGGTAAACAATAGATGGGGTATTTCATTCACAATGTGAGATTTTAGAAAATTAAATATGAGACCAATCCTCCTCAACAAAATGAAATGTCATTTGTGGAAAATGAGACATGGAAAACACATTTCTTAAATTAGTGGAAAATACTAAGTATAAAATATCTTTATCTAATTTAAATATCTTCATATAATCTATGAATTTTTAGAAATTTTCCAAAACTATTAATAGTGCAAAAAAGACTAGAAGGAAATATGATATATCATAATGTTATCTATCCTTGTCACTTAATAGTAAGATAGTAGTGACTTTATTTTTTATTATTTACCCTATTTTCCAGGTTTCCTCAATAAATATCTATTACTGTTAATGTCAGAAACAATGAATTATTTAAAACATAAAAAGAAGTAATCCTTATGTATCAAGAAAAGGTTACGCAGTTAAGCAGCCTTCATAAGTGTTACATGGAAGAACTTACCTTTTAACTCAGACTCTAAAGAATGCTAGAGGCCCAAATATCAGGTTATAATTTCACTTCTATTAGGGTTATTGTTTGTTTCTAAGTCCTATCAGGTGGTGGCTTTGATATTAATATTTTCTCCCTGGTCCAAAAGTATCTTGCCTTTTTTTCCTGAACTATTATAAAAATGACCACAAAAATGTCTTAGAAAATAAAATCAATGCTGATACCCAATTCCATGGCATTAACAGGTTTTTCGTCAAATTCTACAAGTAATGCATTATATTGCTTTTCTTTTCCACAACAGCAACATGAAGTAATTTCCATCCTACTGTTTTTCTAGTTGAAAAAAAAAATCCTTCATTTTCTACATGTTGAACAATATAATAAGCTGCTTATAGTCTCATCTGGGACCTTATTTCTAATTCCATTTTAAAGATGGTTTGAAGTAAATTAAACGGGCCTGTGAAACAAGATCTTCTCACAGCCCACGTTTGAAATGAGAAGAGATCTTCAATTTAAAATTGTACATGTTGTGACTTTATTTAATGGGGACAAGAAGAGGCAGTTGAGAACTGTAGCTTCAGCTCTGCACGTTGGAGAAGAGAAAACCTATGTTATCAGAACACATTCCCAGGTGTCACGCAGAAATGGTCACATCAATCTAGCCATTGGGAAGCCGTTTTCTTTTTCTCCCACATGAAGGTCATTCCAAACTAATACTTTGGTTAGTAGTCAATCTATTATGACAGAGTATTATCATTCTCATGAAAAATATAATTTCAAGTCACATTGAAGTACTGAGTTATATTTAAAAATCTGGGTTCCAGTCCTTCTGGCTTCCTGACAAATAAATGTTTATATGCAATTAGCGATGCTGGAACATGTCATAATCTCACGTGTGTTCTCTTATTAGAAACAAAGCGTAGGCTTGTCCTTTCACATTTACAGAAGAGATGCACTTATAGCTGAGCACCCAGAGATGTGGGACCCGTTTAAGCTCTCACTTCCACAGGATCCCAAGGAAAAATACACCAAAGGGCTATCACATTGAGAGAAAATATGCCTGCCTTCTTGCATTTCTTTTTTTTTTTTTCTATTTCCTTCCCACCCTTTCTTTCTTTTTTTTTAGAAACTAGCACTTCAGCAAATCACATTGTTATGCTGTGTTATGATGCATGATGTTTTCATAGTAATGTGACATGTCTAAATGACAAAATGCTGGCTATCTACCAAACTGTGAAATAGTTTAAATCTTTTTCCAAAGGAAAAAAAGGCCATGATTCATAAATTTCTTTGCTGTAAATGGCAGCCAAACAACTTAATACCAAATCTTTATAAAGCTGATAATTATGAAGAAATAAAGGGTTTTAGGTAGGGGATGATTTTGTTTATGAAATGATCCACTACTCATAGGTCCTTCATTCTTGGCTCAAAGAGGTAAAATTATGAACCTCGAAATTGCCTTATTTCTCTTTTGTTCCTAGAGAAGTAGTAACATCAGATTCCCTCCCCAAACTGTGTATCCCTCCCACTTCTCTAAGGGATCAGAAGTACAGGTGGATGGTTTTTTTTATTTAGAAAATAGCTTATTTATAAATCATAGGTAGTGAAGTTCCAAAATTAACTTTCTTTTTTTTTTACTTAAGTTAATATTTTAATAGAGTGTTTATTTTATTCTGACTTCTCACAGATATTGCTACCCTAGCAGAACCAGTGACACACAGATGTGTTAAATTCTCAAGAGATGAGCCTTCTTAAAATTTAGAGGGGAAACATCCTTCTACTTTTTGGACTGTTTTTCTACTCCCATTCAGTTGGAGAGAAAGGAAAAAAGGAAGGAAGAAAGGAAGGAAGGAAAACAATACATTTTAAAGGCCTGGCAAATACATACAGACTTAGGCATATAAATTGGCATTTTCACCTCAAAAAGATAATTAAAAATTAAGGCAAAAACAAACCAAGAATCTCTTTACTCAGATTTCCTTTTTTTTTTAAAAAAAAAAACCTTTCAGTGGCCAGGCTGAAATTATCTCCTAAAATCATTCACCCAACTCCAGCCCTAATTCTAATAGAAGACTTCAGAGCACTTTGAGTCTAACAACAGCTCTGTGGAGGCCCTTGAAATTCTAATAAAGACCCATCAACCTATCAAAAGAACATGTAATTTTATGTTCATTACTTCTTGGTACCCGACTGTAGAATTTGGATGGTTGCACCTCAATTAAAAGTTGAATTGAAGTTAATATCATTTAAATAAAAACTTCAATAAAAAGTTAAGGTTCTATTCTTAATAGCATTACTACCCTCTAATGATTGCTACGGTCATTACCACCAGTTAAGTGACCTCCTTGACCCTTTCCTTACTGAGAAATCTGCCAACACAGACAGTTATTTAGCAGGAATGAGTAACTCTAGGGGAGATAATTATGTAACCAAGTACCTTAATTTACCATTCTGTTATCTTGGCTCTTTTAACAAATGTTGCATCTTTTCTATTACAGGTTTTTCAGCTTTTAAAACAGAAAGCTGCTGAGGCTGCACACTCAACCTCCTTTCTTTGCTCTGCAAAGTTCACCGTACGGTTGACAAAAACTTTAGATGTAATTAAAATGTTGTAAATTAGAGAGATCTACTATTTGTGAGCAGTTACTGTTGCCTGTTAAAGACCTTAGTCTCCATCATTTGAGACCACTCTAAAGGAAGTCCGGGGACGGAAGTTAAATGTGGCTCTTTAGATCTCTTCCCAACTGGGCTTTGCATGTGGTGTTAAACCTAGCTGTGTGGAAGACAGAAAGAAAAAAATGCATACAGGTGATTTTAACAAGAGAAACTTCTACAAATGCTTTAAGAACTTCATTTCCTGTTTTCCTTTCCTACGGACTACTATTAAGGGGAAGGTGCCAGAAAAAAAGAAAGGAATACTAACCCTATTTTCTACTAAAATGTCTTATAAAGCTCAGCTCCTGAGAACATTGAGAAATTCTCATTCCATAACATAAGTTATTTTAGGGGTGCTATTTAAGAAAAAGACCATAAACTCATGATACCCTGAAATTTTATATCTTCATGAGGAATGGATCAAGTTTGTAGAAAATAATTCCAATTTTTTGTGGTATCTGAAGCCCATGACCTGGAAAAACAAAGTATTATCACAACCTGATTAATAACAAATTTTCTTAGAAGTCAAATCGGGCTATAAGTTGAAGTTAAGCAATGCTGATACATTACACACCCCAAGTTCAAAGTTCATTTATTTTGTTCCTCTGATTTTCACATTGAGTTTTTACATGAGTAGGATATTATTGAAAAAATAAAGGCAATGTAATCCTTGATTCCTCTGAGGTCAGATACAAAACAAAGTGAGCAGTTGATGTTTCTTTCAAAGGTGAGCGAAGGAACTTATTAACCAGGATTTTCCCACTAACATAATGTGTTGCTCCAAGGAAATATATAATCTCTTTTTCTACAGGTCTGTCACATTAGTTTAAACCCATATCCACAAAACCATACGTGCAGGGAGATTGATATCATACTGATTAGTTCAGTGATTCCCAATTATTTCAAGGTTAGAAAAAGAAAAAATAAATATTATTCATTCATTTGCTAATAATCGTGTAGGACATTGGTAAAAAGAACAAAACAGAGATAAAAGAGGCATACAGTTCCTGCCCTCAAGGAGTTTATAATCTAGTGAACAACATAAGACAAAATGAAATATGGGAGAAATGCAGCAGAAGTGGTTAATTTTGACTGAGGGAGAACTGGGAAGAACTTAATGGATGACACGGTATTTCGGCTGGATTTTGAAGAAATCATGGTTGGTGGCTGGACAGAAGTAGAGAGAAGCACACATACTCCCACCTCCTACCTGTCCTGTGGGCAAATGTAGTGTTAGAGAAGCAGAGTAGACCGGTGGGGCGGAGGTATAGACCGTAAAATAGAACGAAGGGCCACGGAGCCCTAGAAAAGTGATTTGATGCTGGAAAAGCCTGAGTTGGACATGATATAACATGGATCTTAGAGTTGGGTTTCAAGGCAATGTCAGGGTTTCAGGCAGCTGCCAGGATCCTCTGTTTTTGGAGTGATTTTGGTCAAAAAATGACCAAACACTCCAAAATAAGGCAAGCATGAAACAAAGTTTATTGAGGAAGAGAAAGATGGGTTTACAGAGTAAGAAAGTTTATAAAGGAGGATATATTCAATATAGACAGTAAGTGTGCCTCCATTACCAGAGTAAGTAGGCAAAGAGGCCTTGGACATGGCCAGGGGTTCTTTGCCTGAGTAGGGCCTACCTCACGATGCAGAGGTCACCTTGGAACCAGAGTCTTACTGCACATGCAGACCTCGCACGAGCCTCTCTGAGAGCCCATGGGGGATGGACCACATGATAATTAATGTTAAGGCTGTTCTAGGTCACCTTTAAGACTCTGTTGCACCTGTTGTTTAGGCTAGAGAGTCTTCTACAGCCTTTTGTAGTTGGCACGCTAAGTTCTGATTGGTAGATGGGTAGGGTGTTCCTTCTTCCCCAAGTGTGAGCAATCACTTGGGACAAAATAAGATGGGCGGTACTCTACCCATGGGGTACTCTACCCATGTTCTCCTTCACCAGGAGAGCTGTTCTTTAACTACCTAACATGTGGAAGATGACAATGGAAGGATAGTGATTGGTATATAGAAGAAGAAAATTGAAGCTGAGATAGAATTAGAAATCAGTGACATTACTCAGCCCCAGCACTGTATACAGGAAAGACCACTGGGGTGGGAGTGGACCCTGCTGATATTTACTATAGTATTATAGCCAACAATTAGGATACTCTCAGAAACCTACCTGCAAAATAAAAATCATTTGCAACTCAGCTATTCTATCTGTGGGAAATTGGGTTTCAAGGTACTATATATACTCGAGTATAAGCCAAGTTTTTTCGGCACAAAATTTGTGCTGAAAAACCCGAACTCGGCACAAATTTTGTGCCGGAAAAACCTCGGCTTATACTCGAGTGTATATGGTAAATCTACAGCTTTCTCAGACTGGACCAAGTACAGCCAGTGAGTATGAAAGGAAGGGAGACAGAAAAACATCTCTGTTGCTCCACCAAATGCTAATGCTCCCATGGATTTGTAAATAAAATCACCCTTGACCCAGGCTGGGAAAACAATCCAAGTTACACATGCATTTTTCTATTATAATGGGCTTACCAATTAGTGCCTTTTGGTCTCTGTACATACTAGCCAGAAGCTGGGCCAAAGTGGAGTCATTTAAACAACCCCTGCTATGATCCCTGAAAGGCTGGGGAAAATCACCCCTTAACGTGAAAGGGTGCTCAACTCATGTCTTTCCAGCAGATGCTAGGAGAAGAGAGAGAATTGTTCGATACACAGCTGGTGCATGGGTATTGACCACAGGTGAGGTTCCCGTAGACAAAAAAGAAAAACCATCAAGCAAACATTTTTACTACACTGAAAGAAAATGGAGCAAGGAGGGTTTATTTTTTTTTTTTTATTTGTATAAAATATATTGTTCTTCCAGGCTGCAGTGAAATAGTTTCTATTTAATTGCACAGAAATCCTAAGAAGGTTACGGCAGTGAAACATTAAAATTCTAAGGGCAACTAATAACATTAAAACTTTATAGCCCCAGATAGAATAATTTAGACAAAAACAACATGAACATATGTTTTGTGTAATAATAACAAACATTTATAGCTGTCAAGAGAGAAAAACACAGGTTTATGCACACCTTAATGGTGTGCATGGGTGAGCATGAGTATATTTAAAACATAATATATTACAAAAATGACAGCAGGCATGGCTCTTCTGGGTACTATGTTAAATCAATGAATAAATTACCAAAAGTGAGCTGTGGCTGTTTGGATGTGTAATTGAGCTTAACGTATGTAGTGTTATTTCAAAAGAAACTGTTCAAGGAGTTTCGAGCCCAATCCACTCTGTACCTATCCTAGGCAGTTTACAAATAGCGATAAATGAAACCGTTTCACAGTAGGAAGGAAGTTTAGTTATACACATTACTTAAATTGAGGAAAAGTTAATTTTAATATGCTTTGCAGGAATTGAAAACAAACTTATAATAATTTGCTTATGTTCACCAAGCTGGAAATTGAAATGTTAATATTGGAATTTAAATTTATTTCAATTATTCACCATATGACTCACAAAATCACTAGGAATTATCTATTCAACTTGAAACAAATATATACACAAATCCTTCATAAATACATGTTTATTATTCTACTTGTTTTAATTATACCATTCGAATGCCACGTTTTTACCAAAAAAAAAATTATTAGGACTACAGAATATGAAATAAATTTTAAGCTTGTTTGTGCCAACAAGTTAATGGCAATTGGTAATAACGGAGCTGCAGACAAAGCCATTAATGTGATTTTTTTAGAATAAAAATAACTTCTCACAATTTTCTTTCTAATTATAGGGTGGTTTGTCTTACTTAGTACTCTACCACAGTTTTATGATACAGGGAAAGAGGTATGTTTTCTTATTTTTCCCTGCCTATATTTTCTGGCCTTAATCATCTCATATTTTTCTATAATATATAAATTGCTCTGACCCTTTTACATGAGAAATATGAAACAAAATTCCATAAGAATTAAGTCCTGAATCTTTTGAATTACAGATCTTGCCAGGTAACTAAAAGGGGCACTCAACAACTGTAATTTCTTTTCAGGAGATTGCAACTTTAAGCAATTTAAAATGTTATGATGGGTTTAGGTAACAACCACGCTGACTCCTTATTTTTCATTTCTTTTCTGTTAATAGGGTCATTATATCATGGAAGATGCAGGATGCAGAAATGTCATGTTTTATGAAAATAAGGCTATTTTTCTCGAACAGCATATTTTCATCTGTCCCATTAGTCCTGTGCTTTGTTGTCATTTATGGTCACCTAACACAAGTATCTTCCAATGCTCTCGGCAAATTGTGTGGGGCCCTGCACTCATAAGCCCACAGGCACACTTTTTATTCTGCACTAGATGAATAGCTTCTTGCTAACACTGAAAATAAGTTTGTACTTCCCAAGATCTTCTTTCTATTCACGCTCACAATGCAATTAGATAGGAGGCCATCCTCTGCATTTGCAGCACCACTTTTACTCATGTTGTCAGTGTTAATTCACTTTGCCACTCTACTCTTTTCTCCCCAAATTTTGCACAAACCAACCAATTTACTGACTCTGCCAAACACGAATTCCCCAGGGTTTCCATGCTTCTATGAGCAGATGATGATTAACACAGTCAGGGCAGTCAGAGGCAGACAGACAGTGAAGCCCACTTACTGCTCAGTGCTTGTTAGGAGATCAAGATATGGAAATTATTAGGCCAGGAAATACTGCTCTGTGGAGTTTAAAGACCTGGCCATATATACTGAAACAGGTAAAGCTACTTGGAAAAACCTTCCTTCTCTGACCCTCTTTAGAGTTTCCTCTGTCTGCAAATTAGTTCTCTATCGGTAGGTATTGACCTCGCAGTGACAATATCATTGGCTGTTAAGGATAAAGTGTCAAATACTTTGCAGAAAAGAATTAGTGAGACTCTTACGGGCAAAGCCATAACAGCCAGAGACTTTTCCTGACTACACTCATTTTAAGTGACTCATTTTCCTTTCCTGATTTAAACTGAGTCATATAGAATTAATTGGCAAGGAGTAGGGAGATGTGGGCAGTGGAAGAGTTCAGCAAAAAGTGATTGTTAAATCACCAGACAATTGTCATGCTTCAAATGTTACCCCATAAATACTAGACCTAGCAAGAGTAAATCATAAATACACAACCTTACAAGCAGTTTACTGTAGATCTCTAAATACATGTTAATAAAGTCTTAACATCAAAGACCCTTAACTAAATATCATAACAATAATTTCTAATAACAAACACTCAAATCATATTTTAAGAGTTCGGATCATGAATCTTTAAATCTCAGGATCTAGTCATCTTAGGGTATAATGCTAGGGCTTAAAAGTATGAAGAAGTGACATACCGAATCTGTAGGAGGTATACAGGATCAGTATTTTTGTACTGAAGACGGAACCCTGGACAACATAGGATGGTCTGTAGAAGCCATAGTCGTATGCTGGGACTGAATTTTGGGCCCCCTGACAGCTCTCACCACCACCACTAGTACCATATAACAGCCTATCATGAGGCATGTTAGATACCCCATTTCCCTATAAATGGCAACTTTGGGGACATCCTGTGCCATATCATATGATATACATTTTATCATAGTTTGAAATACGTATTAGCTTACTGAGTCAACATAGCTCTTCCTCATCGTCCAAAGTTTTAAAAGATTTTAATGACATGTATTAAAATTATGAAGTGCTAAGTCACTAAAATGCAACAGTAGAAACTAACTGAATAGCTATACAGTGATGTGTTCTTTCCTTCTCCGACTTCTGATATTTTTATTAAACTTAATGCAATTCTCAGACATACATATTCTATTAAGGAATGATAATCTCACAGAGGTTATAGGAAATAGGAAAATAAATACAGAAGGAGATGTACTTTAATGAAATTACATATTTGATTGTCCCCCTAGGAACTCAATGACAATTATTTAAATGAAAATTAAGTGTTTAAAAATTATAGTATTAGTACAGCTGCCACACTTATCATTAATTCATAACTAGTATGCATAGCTTGTCAGTGAGCTAACTAACTCATAAATAACCCTACTTTAAATGTCCAAGTATGGATATAAGGAGGCTGCTTTGTTTTTCTTTTTCTAACAATGAAATGCCAAGCCTTAAAATATTTTGCATTAAAAAATAACTTCATCTTAGTTTTATATGACTTTCCTAGATTCCATCATATCAACAAAATTTAATCAATTTCATCAATTTAATTCTAAAAAAGCTCAAAGTGTGTCAACTTACAAAACTAATACAAATATTTAAAGGACTGAAAAAAATACCTACATAATTTAAGGATTTTGATCTCTGTTGTAAATTTTTTGTCATCCAACAAGCAATTTTTTTGAGAATACTTTCTGAAGGATGTATTCGGCAAACAGAATAATAAACAAGAATGGTTTCCTACTTCCAGAAGCAGGTAACTTGAGGAGTATCTTTAATATAAAATTCAAAGGCAGAATGTGATACGTGCTATAATCAAGGTTCAAATACAATAGGAAATTGAGAGTCAGTTTAACATAGATGGTTTCTGGGTAAAAGACAGAGCCCTGGTATAGGCTGTGGTAATGGAGAGGATTAAACAGGCAATGATGGGCAAAGATACAGGGATGGGAATGAAAAGAACGTAGAAAAGAAAACAAAAGTCTCATGTGGCTGTAGCAAAGGAAGATAAGGGAGACTCGGAGACACAAGGCTAGAAAGGAAGGAGCTTCTATACTCAGGTAAGGGAAAGCCACTCCAGTATTCCAGGTAGGAGAGAGAGAGGTACAGCGCACGGGAAGCAGCAGCATGAGGGGCACCACCAAGGTCACACTTGACGCTGGTTTTAGAACCATGTCCTGTGGGACCTGTGAGCTTTGAAGAGGCTGGCAACAGGGAGAGCAAGAGACAGCCCAGGGCGCACAAAGCTCCCAGGTTCTGAGTCAACCATGAAATTCTACTTTGGTTTGTTTTATACGTTTAGTTTGGAAAAATTAAATATGGGCTAATAATTTTAATCAAAAACTACCAATAAGCACCAAATGCTTTATTTATATTACAGATTAGGAAGCTAAGACTCAGAGAATATTTATTTGATTTGGTAACCAAGACATCATGAGTGAACAATGATGAGAATCATTTCAGTAGAGTAACTCGACAAAGGCATCACATCGCAGTGAGCAAGTTGAAAAGAGGTTTGAAAAAGCGATGGCCTACCATTCAATCCTGTAATTCCTCTACTGGGCATATACCCAGAAGGCCAAAAATCATATCACAACAAAGATATTTGTACCAGAATATTTATTGCAGCCCTATTCACAATTGCTAAGTCATGGAAAAAAACCCAAGTGCCCATCAATCCACAAATGGATTAATAAATTGTGGTATATGTACACCATGGAATATTATACAGCCTTAAAGAAAGATAGAGACTTTACCTCCTTTGTGTTTACATGGATGGAGCTGAAACATATTCTTCTTAGTAAAGTATACCAAGAATGGAAGAAAAAGCACCTGGCTATTTTTAGAGAAGGGGTTTCAGTCTTGCTCAGGCTGGTTTGGAACTCTTGAATGCAAGCAATCCACCTGCCTCGGCCTCCCAGAGTGCTAGGGTTATAGGCAAAAGCCATCAAACCCAGACTAATTCTTGAGTATATTTATCTATGAGATAGAGGTAGTAAAAACCTTTGACTTACCTGCCGCACAAGTTATAATAACAATCAGTTAAGACTATCAATGGAAACCCTTTGAAAAGGAAAACTACCGACTCAACATAAATTTAAAATGGTATTATAATTATTGTGGATGTAAACATTCACAAATAAAATGTTCTATCTGTGAAACAATAATTGTAATTTGGGGTATACACACAAACCAAGTAATCTTTGGAAAACAAAGGAGAGGTTGGGAAAATTATAAAAAAGGAGAAATGTTGTGTACTATTTTTCAATAAAGGTTTTTGGCGCCAGTAAATTTTTGGGGGACTGGCAAACTCCTACTGGTGAGTGATGGTGGTGGCTAAAAGTAGTCTTAGAGTCACAGTAGATTGTTTCAATAGCTATTGGGTAAAACAGGCAGTTTCTTTCAAGTTATTATAGGCAAAACTTCTTCCAGGTTTGCAGAGAAATTATATTCTCAAAGCAATGCTATGTACCCAGAAAGCTTTTTCCCCCCAGTCTCTCAAATCCATTTTCATTAGTATGGCAGCAGTGACCCAATTTATGTGATTATCTTTCACATCGTAGAATAGTTTTTGTCAGAAAAACTTAAAATTTTCTCATTCACAGAGATGACTGTCACTACTATGTTCTTTTTGTATTTTCCATAAACTGAAATGGAACAATATGTTGTTATTATAATAAAAATTACTTTTTTATTACAACATATTAAACTTTGCATAATGGAAACCATTTTATAAGTTTTGTGTGGATATCATCTTTGAATATAAAGTATACTAAATTGGAGATATTATTACTATTGTATATGTTTAAGGTATACAAAATGGTATTTTGATATACCTATTGAGATGGTTAAAATAGTCAAGCAAATTGACCATGTCCATCATCTCTTATAGCTACCATTTTATATATGTGATAAAAGCATGTAAAATCTACTCAGAAAATTTCCAGTATTCAATATGACATTATAATTACAGTCTTTATGTTGTACCTAAATTTGCAAACTTACTCAAATCTACATATCTGCAACTGTGTGCCTTTTGGTCTCTACTTCCAACCCCTAGTAACCACTGTTTTATACTCTATATATGTGACTTAGAAATATATCCTCACATAATTCAACCCTTAAACAAAAAAAAAGGGAAATTTTGTCATTTGTGACAACTTGGATGAACCTGGGTGACATTATGCTCAGTGCGATAAGCCAAAGATATATACATGCTGCATGATCTCACTTATAAATGGAATCTAAAGCAAACAAAAAGGAAATTCCCAAATTTACAATTTAATGAACTGAATAAACTAGCTTTGTTCTTATACCTTCAATTTTTTTTTTTTTTTAATTCTAGTTAATCCTGGAGACGTATTACCTCACATATGTAAAGCTGAAGAATTCCGCTGCAGAAACAGACACTGTATCCAAGCTCGGTGGAAATGTGATGGTGATGATGACTGCCTAGACGGAAGTGATGAAGACTCAGCAAATTGCTGTATGTTCTTCAAGCAAACTTAAAATTGTATTTTCCTGAGTTTTTGAATATATGAATTATCAAAGCAGTTTACAAAAATCTAAGAATACCTTTGATGCAAATGGACTTAGTTTTATTTCTCAGCCATGCTTTTGCATGAAGATTAGACCATAGATTAACTCCTTTGCATAGTTTGAAAGCACTACTTCTCACATCCTTTCTCATACTTTATATTATTATTTTACTTGCTCTGGAAATCTTCTCCTTTTCTGTTCTATGGTGTCAGTGGCACCATACCACTCTCAGGGGTTGTTGTAGGGTCCCTTTTGGATTTTTTAATTTAAAGATTGAGAAAATCAATTTAAACCCCCGAAAGACAGAGTTATTTGTACAGAAGGTCACGATCCACTCCACTGCTCCTTGGCATCAGAGCCTTGAAGAAGATCCAAGGAAACAGACATAGGTTTGGAACATGTCATTACCAAGCTTCACTGGTCTAATACATAGTAGGAAACCATATGGGCCTCTTAAATAGAAATAAAAAGTTTGATTTTTTTCCCCCTTTGTCTTCTATTTAGCTATTTATCATCTGCTGGGACAGGAATAGTTTTATGTTTCTGGTAGGGATACTGAAATTATCCACATATAGGTTAGGAAAATATTTAGGGAAGTGCATTAAATAAGGTTTACACAATATACTTGATTAGAGTCACTAGCTGAATGATTTTGGAGGTTAAAAAGTATTTTCATATAAAGAACGATATGTGGACAAATGTAGCTCAGGATTTGACATAGGGACACTGTTTTAAAAAGAATTTTTTTTCTCTTAATTAATGACGCTTTTTAGATTAAAGTGACTGAACTAATTGAGGGTTCATCCTACATTTTCTTTTGTTAAAAATTAAGAATATAAAATGGAGTTTTAAAGGTCTTTTATTAAGAATGTACAAAATTGGTTTGGGTATTTATATTATGCAACCATTTGTGCTTTGGGACAAACAAGAATATATACTTTTAAATATTTTTAAATTGTATACCAAAATATTATACACAAATTATAATCAATTTGCAATCCACACGTAACCACAGCATTAGTTTTTCTTTATTTCTAAATATTGGCCCTGACTTCAATATTATGTACTTCTTATTTTTGATCCCATTAATATCTGTACTGTAAAATGTGAATTCATAAATAAAATCTTAATTACTAAATTGACACAATTGGCCATAGTATTGGAGTGAGAGGAGCATTTCATTTGGGGGTAAAGGATGTTCTTTTTTTGCTTCTACTTTTAAAAATATAAATAATATAATATTTAGTGATTAATTTAATTGCCACACACCCCTCTAATTTACAATCAGTATTATTATTTATGGTTTTAATGAAAGCTCTCTACATATCAGCTTCTTCTGTATTCACGGAACCCAATGCCTGAGCAAAGCACAAATATTTCATCACAATATTTACTATTAGTTCTTTAGGTCCCCAAGGTGACTTGTCCTTTCTATCAACTTAACAAGAAAATTCATCTTTTCTGTTGCTATTGGGTACATTGCAGTAGTGCTGTTAATTACAATGTTAAAATTTCTAGTAAGTAATTTTTTTCTGATTATTATCATTTTTCATTTCATCATCTAAGTCATGAATTTTTGGCGGTCTTCTATTTCATTTATAATTTATACTCTGTTCTATCAATAAATCCTATTTTTTATTTACTAAATAATTTTTTATCTTTGTTTCCTCTCAATTTTCATTGGCTAAATAAGGTTCTCATCTTAGATTAACTCAACAGTGCCCTTCTACTACTCTTGCCACTTTTCCTCCTCTGACTACAGCCCACTTTCCACACTGTTTTCAGAATGATAATTACAGAATCTATTGGCTCATATATAAGGTACTTCCTATTCTGTCTCATATTTACATTTCTAACCTTTAGTCTATCATGCACTGACCTTTTTGGCTTTATGAAGTTGAACTACAAGCAGATCTCCAAAACATGTCCTTTTGTTTTTCTGCTCTGTGACACAGCATGGACTGTTTCTGGTCTAAGGAATTTTACATAGTTTACCATTACCTCCTTAGGACAGTCTTTTTGATCACCAGAAAATCTCCTCAATATAACCCAATCAAACTTAAGATTTATCTCATGTGCATTTCTTTATTATAGTAGGTGAAAAATCATACTGCAATTGATGCTTATTTGGTGCATATAATGTATGAATGTCTTCATGAGAAGACCGCTGTGTTGTAGCATCTTTGTAGTCTCAGACAGAGTCTGACATAGGGAGGAACGAATGATTAAGTCAGTGAAGTGATGAACAGCCCAATGTCTCTGGCCACTCTCCAGCAGTCTGGTATCTTCTGTCAGCATCACAATTATGATATTTCTGAGGTCTCATAGTTAATGTTACAATACTATATAAATAATAATAGAGATTATTTTCATTTTTAGATACTCATAATTTGTGACCTGGAATTTTGTTATCATTCTATTTCTATCCTTCAGTGTGTCAACTCCAAACTAAAAGACTACATTTGATGAAAATTATAAAAGTCCTTAATTAAGTCTCACTAACACAAATATGGATTATCTTGGGACTTTAAAATGTTGGCGCTTTAATATACAGAGGACTTTTATTTCTCTAGGCAACTATATTTGCTAAAGTCCCCAAAGAAAGTAAAAATTATAAATCATGGTCAAATGTTAGAGAATGTAAGTCTTTACCCCAATTTATTTTTTACTAAATGTGAATAAAAATTTTCTAAAAAGTGCTAAAACCACTTTATCACCAAATCTACTTTAAAGAAAAAGTGTTTTGTATAGACTGGCTAGAAATGAACACATTTACTATGCAATAGCATGATAAAATGGCAATTTCTCAAATTCTAGTAAAACTAATACCAAAACTCATTTTTATCATATGGAAATGCAACCACTGGGCATAAAGAAAATTACTTTAAAAAAAGAGAATGTTGAAATTGTGAAACAAATACTGAAGAGCATGCCAATTCATTTAGGAATTTAGCCTCCAGAATGCAGGGAAAATAATTATAGAAGGTGAACATTAAGATGGCTCCACTGTAGTGCTTAGATATTGGAGGTTTAATCCAGGCCTATGCGCAGCTTCCTATATGAGGATTGTCTCCTCATCAGTATTTTTTGCGGTTAGCTATTCATTTGTTTGTAGTAGGAAAGAAAACTCATTGTGATTTCTTTTGTTATTAAAATCACATAGGTTCTTAGATACAGTATCCACTTTAGGTCCCAAGTAATGCATTTTTCTTTTCTGGGGTTTTCCTTCCATTCCTAAGAAACATTGGTTAAAGCAGAATAACAGTAATAATAACAGTAATCTTAATGTGTTAAGAAATATTTGAGTGGATGTGTGGCTTTAAAAAAAGGATTATTAATATATATAACTAAAATACCTGTAATATATTCCCTTAATGCTTAACATTAAAATTGGAGCTTGATTTAAATGCTTTTGGTAAAAAATATTGATCCCCATAAGGGATGGAAAATCAAATAGTGTTATAGTTGGTTTTAGTGGAAACATGAACCATGAATATATTTTCTTTTATTTGAGATTTAATTTTGTGGTGTTTTCTACAAAAATGATACATTCTAATAAAACCTAGAATATTAATATTTGCTTTAAATTATAACAATGAATGACAAAAGCTATAGTATTTGTTATAAGTACTGTAACTTTTATGTACCTATAATTCAAAATATTCATACCTTTATCTAAATTAAAATAATTAAACTTGCTTCTCTCTCCACCCTAGTCAATCATAGCTGTCCTGATGATCAGTTTAAATGCCAGAATAATCGCTGCATCCCCAAGAGATGGCTTTGTGATGGAGCTAATGATTGTGGGAGCAATGAAGATGAATCAAATCAAACTTGCACAGGTAATGGTTTGCTTAGGTATATACATAAATCTTTTCCAAAGTTTGATTCCATAAGAATGCAGGTTAGTGCTTTGAACTAAGCTGAACTTTCCTAGAGCTGATGATCTGATTATTGCAGTAGTAAATGAATTTAGGAGTTTGATGCCACAAAGACTAGAATACAAATTATCTTTTTCTTGAGCATGACTCTGCTTTCTAAACTAATTTGGCACTTCATCTATCCATATGGGTTGACTGTCAACACACTACTCATACAAAACTTGTCCTTGCTGAATCTTACTTGGCAGTGGAGGTTGAGGTTTCTTAGCACTTTTACCTTAAAAATGTATAAATCTCATTTAGTCCACTATAAAATAATTTTGTGAATATTTTCTGTTCATGGCACATTATTTATATGAGGTAAGTTGTTTTCTTTTCTTTCCCATAAAATCCCAAGACCACTAGCCTATTTATATTTACATATAATCTATCCTATTGTAATAAATCTTTGAATCTGTAGCCAAATACTCACTGAATGGAAAGACATAGTTTGTGGAACAGATGACAACAGAATGGCAGAAAGGTTATTATTGGTCAGATAAATGTGGAAACAATGATGCTGACCAGCAGCAGTCTAGTGCTCTTCTTTAAATAATGAAGGAAAAAAATCAGTCCATTTCATGACTCATGCTGATATGATCAGTAAAAACTGATTTTTTAACAGCCATCACAAATAGCAGCATGAAAGTTTATCAACCACACCACCAACTCTTTCTATCTTTATCGCAGTAAGCCTTACTAAATAAAAATTATTATAAAGGATTAGTGAATACTATAGAGGCGCAGCTGGAAAAAGTACACAGGGGTCAAGAAAATTGGTTTCTACTCCTGATTTTGCCACTAAATTTCTCTTAAAATGACTTATACCTCTTTGCACCTCAATTTCCTTATGCATTTCTTTCAGGACAGTAAGATTAAGAATTCACTAGAAATGATTTCCAAAGATATTTTCACTACATACAAAACAGCAATGGCAAGAGAAGAAAAGTTACCATTTGATCATTGTAACATGGATCTTATATTCTGCTTTTCCATAGTGACATATTTGCTAAAGATTATTGGCAGTTATTCTTTTGTCTCATGATTAAAAACTTCATCTAATATTTTAGAGTAATTGAATTTTTTTAAGTTGTGTGTGTGTGTGTGTGTATCCCATAAAGTTTTTCTACAAAAGACTGTATAAGAGAAAGGAAGCTCTAGGAACCATCTGGTCCCAAATCCGACCTTCATCTAGTATTTTATAGATGGGGTATGGGAAAGGGGACTTGCCTAAGCTTACACCATTGATAAGAATGTGGGGGAATCTCAACACATTAGTTTTGTCTCCAAGGCTATTGCTGTTTATGCCAAACTACATGCTCCTGCTAGAATTTAAGCTGTGGTCAATTGAACTTTACTCAAGTTGCTCCTACAATATCATTATAATTTGTAATGAAGCATTTTTAAGCCAGTGTAATTATTTTTCTTCTAAGGTTAAGATTCATTTCAAAGATTATGCTTCATTAAGTACTAAATAAATATATATGCTTTCATCTTAAAGCAAAAGGAAAAGATTTTTAAAAAAAAAACATTTTTGATTCAATTCATAATATTACTTCCTCATTTCTACTAGGTTTTAAAACTCTGCACTTCCATAAGCTTTTTATAGAAGCATTTATGATTGACCAAATACTTATAGTAGTACAACTGGAAATGCTCAGGCATAAGAGCACATAAAACGATCTTAATTAGTAAGATTTCTAAGATATTTGAGTCCTGCAGTCCACTAAGAAATACATATAGAACGTGGCTTGCTTAAATGCCACTTTAAGTAATTTCAGCTGAAGTCTGACATTCAGCACTAGATCTTTTGTTAGTATACTTATGATAGCTATTATGGTCATGCACAGAACATTTTAAGAACTTGAATAAAAAGGAAAAAGAGAAAAATAAATATGCTTTTTAGCTTCAAAAACTATAAAGTGTATGGTCATATTCCAATGTACTTCCATCTCATTTTATCAAAATATATGACTAGGTCACATAGTTTACCAAGCCCATGGAAACCATGGTCTGTATTGGTTCATAGAGACCAATTTTCCTGGGTGGACAATTTCTATCCATTCCTCAATAGGTGTATACATGGACATGAATCCTAGATAAAGTCTTTCTGATGGGTATTTATTTTGCAATTGAATCCACTGTTCTGAGCCATCAGCATTGTGACCATTTTATATCTAAAAGAAAATTTTTTTTATAAAAAGCCCATTTTCCGTTTAGTTCTTTTGGAATTTTTCTCTCACGAATCTATTGATTAATTAATTATGAACCAAAGCACTACTGAAAAAATGAAGGAAAATATGCACTACCTTTTCTTAAGAAGCTTAAAAGTGAAAAGTGGGGAAAAATATTTGTAAACAACCTATTGGAATGCCACATTCAAGTGCTAAATTTACCTACATGGGAGCACATAGGAAGAGTTTAGAACTTAATCTCAGCTACCTGGCAAGACTACTTAGAGGAGGCAAATTCCTAGCTAAGCCTTATAAAAAGCTTGAGAAAAATTCCTTTTGACAAGATACAGCTAAGAAATAAATGGTATTATAATTTCTGGGGACTTCAACTCTCCATTGATAGAGCTGGACAACCATTGAAGCAGATAATCATGAGACTCTAGACTGGGCACAATGACTCATGCCTGTGATCCTAGCACTCTTGGAGCCTGAAGCAGGGGGATCCCTTGAGTTTAGGAGTTTGAGAACAGCCTGAGTAAGGTAAAGATCTCATCTCTACTAAAAATGGAAAAATCAGCTGGGTGTTGTGGTGAGTACCTGTAGTCCCAGCTACTCAAGGGGCTGAGTGGGGAAGATGGTTTCAACCCAGGAGTTTGAGGTTGCTAGAGGTAGACTGATGTCATAGCTGTCTAGCCTGGGCAACAGAGTGAGATTTTATCCCCCCCCCAAAAAAAAAAAAAAATTTAAAAAAAAAGAGATTTTAGAATAAATTGACCTAACAGACATTTACAGAACATTCTACACCAAAACTACTGTATATACACTCTACTCTTCAGCACATGGGACTTTATTCAAGACTGAACATATCTTAGATCACAAAACAAGTCTCAACAACTTCATAACAATAAAGATGATACTATGTATCTTCTCAGACAGTAGTGGAATAGAAGTAGAAATCAATTCCAAGAGAAACACTTGAGTCGACACAGAGTGGCAGAAATGAAACCTACTACTGAATGATCCTTCGATCCATGAGGAAATTAAGATGGAAATCAAAAGATTTGTTGAACAAAACAACAAGGGACACAAGCTATCAAAATCTATGGGATACAGATAGTAAAAGAAGTACTAAGGTGAAAGTTCATAGTCTTCAATACCTACATCAAAAAATCAGAAAGTTCACAAATTCACAACCTTACAATCTCAAAGAATTAGAAAAAGAAAGCAAACCAAACCCAATGCCAGCTAAAGGAAAAAAAAAAAAAAAAAAAAAACAAATAACAAAAACTAAAACAAAACTCAGAGCAGAACTAAATAAAATGGAAATCAAAATAAAACAACAAAAACAAAAACTACACCAAGTCACCAAGACAAAAATTTGATTCTTTGAGAAGATAAAACAAAATTGATAGTTCACTAGCCAGATTAACCAGAATAGAAGAGAAATAATTCAATTAAGCTCAATCAGAAATGAAAAATGGGACATTACAATCTATACCATAGAAATACAAAATATCATCTATGAATACCACCAAAAACGTCCACGCACACAAACTAGAAAACATAGAAGAAATGGAAAAATTCCTGGAACCATGCAACCTTGCAAGTCTAAATGAGGAAGAATAGAAAATCCTACACAAAGAAAAAAAATGAGCAAAGAGATTGAAGCAATAATAAATAAAATCCCTTGACCAGACGGATTCACAGAATTCTACCAGATCTACAAAAAAGAATGGATACCTAAACTATGGTGTTATTCCATAATGTTGGGACAGAATGAATTCTCAGTAAGTCATTCTGTGAAACCAACTTCAGCTTGCAACTAAAGCCAGGAAGGAACACAACAAAAAAAGAAAACTACAGACCAGCATCTCTTATGGACATAGATGCAAAAATCCTCTACAATATACTAGCAAAACTAATTCAGCAGCACATCAAAAAGATAATTCATCATAATAAAGTTTGGATTTCATCCAAAGGTTGCAAGAATGGTTAAACAAATACAAATTAATAAATGTGATTACCACATAAGCAAGTAAAACATAGATCAAATAATCACTTTAATAAGTTTAAGAAAAGTAGTAAATAAAACCCAGCACCCCTTTCATGATAAAATCTTTCAACAAACTAGGCTTGTAGGGAACATATCCCAACCTCATAAAAGCATTACTATGTGACAATCCCACAGTCAACATCAGACTGAATGGGAAAAAGTTGAAAGTGTTCCTCCTAACTACTGGAAGAAGACAAGGGTGCCCACTGTCACTATTTCTATTCAGCATAGTACTGGAAGTCCTCGCCAGAGTAACCAGGCAAAAGAAACTAAGAAATGGCATCCAAATCAGGATAAGCATTTCAAATATATTTCTGTTCACTGCTAATATGATTTTTATCATCTAGAAAACCCTAAAGACTCAACCAAAAGATGCCTCGAACTGATAAATAAATTCATCAAATTCTCGGTTATAAAATCAAAAAATACAGCAGCAGTGTTTTTATGTACTACTAACAGTTAAGCTGAGAGTCAAATCAATTGCATAATACCATTTACAATAGCTACAAAGAAAAAATATTTAGGAACATATGTGTACTTAACTAAGGAGGTAAATGATCTCTACAAGGAGAGTCGCAAAACACTAATGAAAGAAATTGTAGATGACACAAAGGGAAAAATAAACCACCATGCTCATGGATTGGTAGAATCAATAACCTTAAAATGTCCATCCCCATCAAAATACCAATGTCATATTTCATAGATCTAAAAAAAAATCTATGTTCATTTGGAAGGTTCTTAAATAGACCCTGAATAGCCAGCCAAAGCAATCTTAAGCAAAAAGACCAAATCTGGAGACATCACATTGCCTGACTTCTAATTATACTACAAGGGTATAGTAGCCCAAACAGCACAGTACTGATATAAAAGCAGAGATAGAGGTCAGTGCAACAGAATAGAGAACCCAGAATTAAAACATCCACCCACCACCTGATCTTTGACAAAGCCAACAACGTACATTGGGGAAAGGAAGCCCTAGTCAGTAAATGATGGTGGAAGAATTTGATAGCCACATGCAGAAGTATGAAGAAGGATTACTACCTATTGCCATATACAAAAATTAATTCAAAATGGAGAAAATACTTAAATAGAAGTCATGTAAAAATTCTGGAAGACAACATAGGAAAATCTCTTCTAGACATCAGCCTAGGAAAAGGATTTATTGGTAAGGCCTCAAAATAGCAAAAATAAATAAATGAAACTTAATTGAGCTAAAAATCTTCTGCATAGTAAAGAAAATGATAAAAACTGAACAGACAACCTACAGAATGGGAGAAATTATACATGTGACAAAGGACTGATATCTAAATCTACAAATAAGTCAAACAAATCAGCAATGAAAAAATGAACAACTCCATTATAAAGTAAGCAATAGATATGAAAAGCAGTTTTTTAACAGAAGATAGACATATGGCTAGTAAACATGTTAAAACATACTCGACATGACTAATCATAAGTGAAATGCAAATTAAAGCCACAATGAGATACCACCTTATCCCTGTCAGAATAGCCATTATGAAAATACCAAATAGGTGCCAGTGCAGATGCAAAAAGAAAGGAATGCTGTACTGTTGCTGGGACTGCAAATTAGTACAACTTTTATGGAAAATAGCATGGAGATTCCACAGAGAGATAAATGTCAATTCAGCAATCTACTGCTGGGTGTGTACCCAAAGGAAAAGAATTTTATCAGAAAGACACCTGCACTCAAATGTTTATTGCAGCACAATTCACAATTGCAAAGATGTGGAATCAACATAAGTGTCCATCAATTCATGAGTAGATTAAGAAAATGTGGTATACAAATGTAATATAAAAATGGAAACTTACTTGGCTGGGTACTTTTCAGATAGCTCTCATATATACTTTAGAATACTACTCAGCCACAGAAAGAATGAAATAATGTCCCTTGTAATAACTTGGATGGAACTAGAGACCATTATCGAAGTATCTCAGGTATGGAAAAACAAACACCACATGCACTCTAATAATTTTGAGCCAATTGATGGGCACACCTAGGCACACGGAGAGGTAAAGGTCATAGGAATCTGAGAAGGGGGAGGGTAAAGGGGATGAAAGGCAAGAACTTACTTTCTAAGTACAATGAACATTCCTCTGATGACAGGCACACTAAAAGTCTAGATAAGCATTATACAAGAGGTTCATGTAACAGAAACATTGATACTTCCTTAACGTTTTGAAATAAAGAAAGAAAAATTTATAAGTAACAATTTAATTCATTTATTTGGGAAAATAGTGTGATGAAAAATAAGCATCATCAATATTGTGGGGAAAGGAACTGTTGCACATTCTTGATAGATATATAAATTAATTTTCTAATTATAAATTCTAATTATATATTGGATTGCCAAGGTGTATTTATTGGAATACACCTTGGCAATCCAATAAATGTGAAGATGTGCACACCTTAAACTTTTAAATTACATTTCTAGACTTATACTCTAATATCTATGCACAAGGCAACATAAATAAAAATGATCATTGCCCTAGTGCTAGTGTTAGGGAAAAATTGAAACAACTCCAATCCAGGAAACTCCAATAACTTAATAACAGGAAAATGGATAGGTACATTGTGTTCTATTAGTAACAACAAAGAAATAATGTAAATAAATTAAAAACTGAGTTATAGAACATAGTACTATTTATATAAAGTATAAAAATATAAGCTAATTTTATGCAGTGCTTATTAATCCATAATTATAATAGAATTATATTAGAAATATGTCTGGAATGAAAATATAGAAACAAATTTAGTATATTGGCCTCTGTAAAGGGAGGGAAATGTGATTGGAAAGGATTACACAGAGAACTTCAAATGTAATTATCATGCAATTTTTATAAATTAAATAAAAATAAAAATCTGTAGCTAATTAGAATAACTTGAATACTTGATATAGCCATATGATAGTGGGAGAAAGGATCGAAGACTTATCTGAAGAGGAAGCAGCACACACACAGAGGGCCAGGGCAAGGTGACATATTCAGGGATTTGGTAGCCATTGTCCTTCATCATCTGAAATATCTACTTAATGAAGGAGAGACCCAGAGGCCAAACATGAAAAGTAGCTTAGATTTGAAATTCATTTCCTGGGCTGGGTGCAGTAGCTCAATCCTAGTACTCTGGGAGGCCGAGCAGGTGGATTGCTTGAGCTCAGGAGTTCAAGACTAGCCTGAGCAAGAGTTAGACCCTCTCTCTACTAAAAATAGAAAAACTAGCCAGGCATGGTGGTGGATGCCTGGAGTCCCAGCTATTCCAAGAGTTTGAGATTGCTGTGAGCTATGATGATGCCATGGCACTAAACCCAGGGCAACAGGGTAAGACTCTGTCAAAAGAAAAAAAAAAAAAATGCTTTTTTTTCATAGTAAATCTATAACTTATAGATTCAAGCCTAAGCAATTTCAGACCATCATTCACCACCACCACCACCATCACAGAGCTCTGGCTAGATGATATAAGATTTGTTCTTCTCATATCCTCTACCAATTTTGACTACATTATACTAGGCAGGTATAATTGCCTTAAACAATTAATGTATTAAAACTCAGACTTTTACAAATTAATGCATTTTGATAACATAGGTTTTAAATAGAATAGACTTTAAATTAAAATGTGACAAAGATGAGATATAGGAATAGTGCCATTCACTTCTCTTGTGTAGTGAGTGTGCATTGTGGGACTTCCCAGGTTGTGGCAGGAGAAGCATGATTAGTAATAGGTAGAACAATCCCTGATTCAATTAACAGATAGGTAATTCTCCTGAAGGAGGGGTAAAGTCCTCTTCTTCAGAGCCCCATTTGCTACCATTTTAGTTCTCTAGGGCTTGTCTGTTGATGTTACCTACAAGCTAACTTGGATCTGATGGAGACAAGAACTTGATTTGTCAGACAAATTCTTTGATTAGAAAGTGATAACTTAGTCAATCTAATTATATCATGTGAACAGATAGTACTTGGAGACTTGTGAAATGAAGCATCTTTCTCATCTGAAATCAGTTAAATTTACTTACTAAACTAAGTGAATAATTTTCTTCTTGATTAGAACAGAAAATGAATTAACATATCTTTAGGGCATACTTTCCCTCAAAAATAATATGGCAAATACTCTTTAGAATAATAGGTCATAACAGTTCCTCCAGCTTCTGAGTTAATGAGATGACTCCATCACAATGTGAGATAGGTCACACACAATGTGAGTCAGGTTCTCAGAAGTTCCTTCTCCTTTTCCTCTCTAATCACCATAGCTTTCCTAATGAAAAAACAATCTGAGAAAACTTCACCAGAATTAATTCTGAATTTTTAAGAGAGAATGCAATGACATTCGAATATCAAATTAAAGAATATTAGATAGGATATATTTAATATATTCTTATCGTGGGTCAATTAGAATTTCATTGAAATGAAAATATGTGTTAATGTCATTTTATTTAAACCAAGAAAACAAGAAAAACTGAAGAAATGAAATCAAGAATGAAGGAAGAATGGACAAATGAAAAAAAGGAAAGTAAGGAAAAGAGGGAAGGAGGAAGGTCAGAGAGGAGGAAGCAGAAAAAGAATGAAAAATTCTTTCATTAAATTTCTCTTAAAATTCAAAAAAAAAAATGTATTGATTTTAACCAGTGAAATAGGGATATGTAAGAGAAAAAATATTCATCTCCCCCCTTCTATTTGTATCGCTTCCCACCAGGTAAACCAAAAATATACACCTGTATGCACACACATACATTTCATATACCATAAATGCTTTTTTCTGTCTGTCTTTCTCTTTTTTTTTTTTTTGAGACAGAGTCTCACTTTATCACCCTTGGCAGAGTGCTGCGGCGCTACAGCTCACAGCAACCTCCAACTCACGGGCTTAGGTGATTCCCTCGCTTCAGCCTCCCAAGTAGCTGACCCCACAGGTGCCCGCCACAACACCCAGCTATTTTTTGATGCAGTTTGGCCGGGGCCGGGTTTGAACCTGCCACGCTCAGTATATGGGGCTGGCGCCCTACTCACTGAGCCACAGGCGCTGCCCCATATATGCTTTCTTTAAGCAGACTTAATTTAATAAAAATTACATACATAATTTATTCATTTTGGGGGGCGGTACCTGTGGCTCAAAAGAGTAAGGCGCTGGCTCCATATGCCAGAGGTGGTGGGTTCAAACCCAGTCCCGGCCAAAAAAAAAGAATTTATTCATTTTAGTATAAATGATGGACTAGCTTAACATGCAATCTATAGAATTAGCAAATAGGATAACATAGAAATACTTAATCCTGCTTGAAATTTTATGTTAAAAACTCAGAAGCATACCTGTTTGTGAAAATACTGAAAATCTGTTCATTTAAATTAGTGATCAATTTTTAAAGTGGAAAAAATCATGTAAACCAAAAGTTTATATAAATCAAAAGACTTATAAACCAAAAGTTTAGTTTATTACATCTCAAACAAGCAGTATAATCAATCAAAGGATGCAGCTAAACTATCAACACAGTTTTGCCATCTTAAGGGTAACTTGTTTATGCCAGCAGCAAAGAAGCCTGGAGATTAAAGCACAGGAGGTTGTTTCCACAGCTTGTTGAAAATTGACTATTTTTCTCCCACGAAGGGGTCCAAAACTTGGAAGAAATGGTAGTCAGTTGATGCAAGGTCTGGTGAATATGGTGGATAACAGAGTTTCCAAACCCAACTTCTGTAGCAAATTTTGCAGCGTTGTTTCTGTGACAGCATTGTCTTGCAAGCAGATTAGCCTGTCTCTATTGACCAGTCTTTGCTGCTTCATCCCAAGCATCCTCATGGCATTGTCTATTTGGTTGCAGTAGATGTCAGCTGTAATTAATTGACCAGGTTTCATGAAGCTGTGGTGGACAATACCAGCCCTGGACCACCAAGCAGACATCTAGCTTTTTTTTTTTTTTTAGTAGTTATCTGCCTTTTTATTAATTATAGGCTTGTTTTGCTATTTATTGAATTGATGACCTGAGGTATTTTCTGTTGATTTTCTGCCTATCCTCCCGCCCCTTACCCCCCGGAATATAGCTGAATCACGATTTCTAACTCTTCTACTGGTTACCTTGTTCAATGAACAACAAAGTTGAATGCTGTGATTGGATTTTCTCATTGGTGACCCCAGAGTCTTGATGTTTGTGACAATGTTCAAACAGATTCCCTTTCTCAAATTGCTGGCAACTCTTTAAAACCATACCACATCTGAGGTTGCTTCATATTGCTCTGAATCATGCATTTTCTTTAGTTTGGAATGTCTGTTTTGCCCCCATAGTTTCCTTTTGTCATTGTTTCTTCTCTTGGGATGAAGAAATGTGTGTCTTCCAGATCATGTTACTAATTTCTTCCAGCTTTGTATTCAGTCCATCTATTGCTTAGATTTCATTCCATTCAGGTGAAAGTCAATTTGCTTCTATTCAAATGTGAAAGATGTGCCTGCTATCTGGACGATCCTTGTAGTT